>JAOVVB010160062.1:0-11640 GCA_028570985.1 Heterobranchus longifilis | reverse complement strand
ATAAAACCTGGATACAGCGTTCGAGGCGGAGCTCCGTTCATTCCTATGAAAGCTGCTCAGTGGTGCATGAAGCCAAAAAAGCTCAACTGGCGCCTCTAAAAATCCCCGGATGAACGACGCTACTTCTGCTCTGCTTCCGCGTTATGGGGCCCATAGAGCAGGCACACGAGAGACTTCTGCTGACGGAGCCGGCTACATCCGGTTTAGCACTCCGGCTAGCTTGAATGAGGATTAAATAATTAAATTGTGCGTCTCTTCTAGACTTTCGAAATGTTATCAAACCAAGCAGATCAAATCCTGATAGTGAAAAGACTAATTGTGAGTTGTGACGATAAAAATTTTTTTTAAAAAGTGTCAGCATGCTAACATTTGCTAATTACCATTTAACTCAGTGTAGCTAGTTTTGTTTGAGTCAACCAAAGTACTGAATGAATTCAGTACACGCTCTGTGTCATCCTGTGTGCTTTAACATGGCCTTTTGCAAACATGATAGGAGCATAGAATTATTTTCATGAAACATGTAGGAGGTAGAAGTTTAGTTGTGTAGTAGCTGTGGTTGCATGGCAACATTCACTTAGCTGATGTGTGTGTGTTGCTTATGTATGAGACAGAGGGAGAGGCACAGAGGTCTATCTTGTGGTTATATTTGGCATTTATATGCTGCATTTGTGCTTCTATTCTTTTATAAGTGCGTGTGTTTATGTTTTAGCGTGTGTGTGTGTGCGTGCGTGTGCATGTGTGTGTGTGAGAGATAGTGCTTCTGTGTGACTGATGCTTGCCCAAGCATTTTAGGGAAAAAGGGGCAAAAAAAAGGAAAATCAAATCACTTTTCAGAGTAGCTCCACAAAGTAAGCGAAGAGCTCGGACAAGCTTGTTTCACCCAAAATAGATCGGCCCGACCACAGTTCTCTCTCTCTCCCCCTCATCATGATGAGACAGCGCTCCCAATGAGAATTGTCTCCAGAACTTTCTCTGACTCATGGCAGCATAGGCAGGGTATTAATAATTTCAAGGCTGGCTTTATGATGAGTTTTTGGTCACTCTATCAGTGTTGGAGGGGGAAAATGAATGTCTACTGTAAGTCGAGGCAGTCTGAAGGGAGTTCGATTCTCTCTGCAATGTACTGCATGATACAAGATGGTGGAGCATTATCTGTAGCATTTTTTCTTTTTATTTAATCAGTTGGTGATTTGAGGGGGGATGAGTTGTTATGCCACCTCCCTTGTTAGCAACATGACCAAAACACATGCCCCTTGTTAACCTGTCATCCTCCAGTAGCAGAGAGAGTGCAGGGACACTGCCTGACTCATTGATCTTTTATCTGACTGAGATTTGTGCAAGTTAGTTAAGACAGTGTTGTGGAGCAGAAAATTCAACCCACATCCCAGTCCTGCGAGTCCTGGCGGGAAAAGAAGATGCCACTCTGAAATATCAGTAGCCTAAAGCCAGAAATATACTTGCTGTTTGAGCATCCGTTTGCGTAGACGTCGCGTTAATTTCAGAGCACGTACACAATGAACGGACAAAACGGATGCAGAATACATGAGGCAATGTCATGCGTTTGCGTATTTAAAAGCGAGTATATCTCCGCCGTAACTGTGCTGTCTATTGATAAATCCATGGCACTGTCCGTGGTGCTGAAGTACCAGAGAGATTTGTAATTGTGCCTTTTTCTCTCGGCCCCACACTTCTATCAGTTTTGTCTTGAATCTATAATATCCTCTAAACTGTCGCTTATATAGCGGGTTACTTAAAAAAATGCGTCTTCTCATCTCTGGGTGCTCCCATTTGGCCATCCCCCCTGTTAAAAATGAACAAATTACCTACAGCATTTAATAATAATTGTTGTTGTATATATAGTATAGTGCAGGCATTGGCTTTGTTGAAATGGTAAAATGAAAGCATCAATATCGTTCTCATATCTGACAGTTCAATATGAAACTAGAGCCAGCAGCCGGTTAGCGTAGCTTAGCTCAAAGACTGGAAACAGCAAACCTGGCTCTTTTTGAAGGTTTCCACCACCTTAAGGTCTCACCTCAATTAACACATTTTATATTAAGCAGCAGCCTCCGGGGCGGAAAAATTAAGCCAATGCGGAAGTGCCAAAAACTGCAGTTCCTCGGATGGCCACTTGAGGCTGGCCCCAAAAGCGAGTCAATCCCCATAGACCCCCATGTTAAAATGCCCAACTTTACAGCAGAAATAATTATGTTTACAGCCTGGTAAAAAAAGTCGGTTTTGGTCTCGATAGCTAATTTCCCTGTTTACGATAACTGTACGGGAGGTGAATTTTAATAAATTCTATTAATGCTTAATGCTTAATTAAGGGCGCGGCCACGTTGAGTAACAGGTGGGTGCCGTCACAGGTGGCGAGCGTAGACTGTAGGTTTCATTCGGCCCGCCTCCGCTCCATCCCCGCTCCCCCTGTCACTGTATAAATCATTAAACCACTGTGCTCACTGATGATGATTCATCAAATGTAACCTGATCAGAATTTCTTCAGATAATTTCTATTCATCCTAACACATCGCTCTGAACCGGAACATCATTTTTCACACCTATAAAAATCAAGGACATGGTGTATTCTCTTTAAACTGCTTTCAATTACAGTCATGGTCCAGACTCCAAATAAATTGTAGTCCATGTAAGTGGCCTGCTTCATTGTTTCTGAACCTCTCTCTCTCCTCCTGCTCAAGTGCAGGTCTCATCCAGGCCTTACATCATCTGACTATACTCTTTTACCTAAAGCTGTAATTTTGTCTGCTGCTCTCTCCTTCCCGTTACGCCGCATGCTGTTCAGCTGGCTCTTCCAGTCTCTGATTAGGCTTGTTAAAAGGATTCATTTAAAAACTAGCCCGCCAGGCCTCAGGGTAGAGGGATGACATCAAGGTTCTACTAATGCAGCGTTTGGATCCAAAATGGGATTTCAGACTCGCAGTCTTGGCGACAGACTCTCCTCTCTCATTCCGAACAGCTGTAACGTGCTGGAGTGATATAGCATTTTAGTCTGGCAGTGTCTAACATATACACACACACATGTACACTCTGTCCTCTCCAGCAGAACAGATGTGACGCTAGTTTCCAGCTGCATCAAGCTGCCGTGTAGTGTTTCTGGGTTAAGTGGCGAATATGTTGAAAAGAACATTTTTTTGTTTGAAAGGCTTTAGCCATTACATGCATCATTTTGATGTTTAGAAAAGAGCATGCCCGTACGTTGGCATCCTTATAATATCGCTTCACAGCTAAACACACACACGCACGCACACACGCAGGCACGCACGCACGCACGCAGGCACGCACACACACATACACACACACACACACACACACATAGGCACCTGGTTATGTTTTAAAATAGGCGAGTAAACGTGGAAAGATACATAATTGGCGGGAGGTCTGGGGATCCTTCCCCAGAAAAAAAAAAGTAATTTAAAACAAATTTCCTGCATTTCTACACCATCTAACCTCATGGATTAGGTCAAGAAACAACCACCTGCACTAGTCTAAATTGGTTAGATTGAGGGTGCTAGGAAAACCAAAAAAATGCAACAAGTAGTATATACTTGGGTGGATCAGGACCGGAAATGATTATTAGAAGAATGGCTATTTCATATTTGAAATTATAGTTTTAAAAACATGATGTAACCTAAAATGGTAGTAGGTTGCAGGCTGCTAGGCCATTGCCAAGGTCAAACAAGGACAAACAATACACAAAATAGCTGTTAGAACACAACACAATATGATTTGGGTAATTAAACCTGGTTGAATAATGTTGAGGGTTGCTATTCTCAATATTCACAAGGACGTCTAACAATTACAACAAAGTACAAACAATTTGGATGAGTGAAATGGCCTATTTGAGCCGATTGTGGGGAAGGGGACAAGGGGTGTGTGCTCTAATAGAGACACTATTCTAGGTTAGTCTGCTGTTGTGTGGGGCAAGGGGGAGAGCGGGGCACCAAATTAGTCTGATATATTAACAGTAATTGGACAAAATCACAGAGGAGATGTAATGGTAAATTAAGATGTTGGTAAACTATTGTGACAAGCAGCGTGGCATGAGAGACAGGAAGCAGCTCTCAGTGTGTCAACCTTTTAATGACATTTAAAACAATCTGAAATGCAGTGTCAAAATACAGCGACCTCATTAATAGTCAAAACTATTAATCAGCACAAAAATGACGATTAACATAAACTGCCATGTTTTGACACATTACAAATACTAACAAAAGGTAACATTTGCTTTTTGGAACATAAAAAGCCAAAGTTAACAAACTACTCGAGCACTAGGCATGATGGGAAATGTGGGCCGTCGCTACACTATATTTTCCGCTGGCTAAACTGTCCAATGTTAAGTAATGGTAAACTCCTAAAATTTAAAAAAGGTGGATGAACTGCACTTCTGTGCATTTACCCTCCACTACATGCCAAATAATAAAATAAACAGGGCCAATGCAAAATATTAATAGCCTCTTAATAGACTCTTTGATTCGGCTCCTTCGCAAACGTTCCATTTCCGCAGTCGAATCCTGTCCGATCAGCGAGCTAACGTTGGGTGAGTGAGCTGGCAAAGTTAGCTAACGTTGACTCGCAAATTGGTTTGGCATTTCAGCGACAGTACTATCCTACTTTTAGCTAATTTAAAGTTTGGCTGCAGTCAGTGGGCCATGCAGCTTCATTCAACATACGCCAGCCTATCTTTTCCCGTGTTGTATTTTCAGTCCATGATCACAGTTATGCTAAATGGCATTTTTAGATCAGAAAACAGATTCCTGTGTGGATTAAGGGTTCAGCGACGGGTTCTAAAGGATGGCCCAAAAAGGTGTGATACCTATATTGTAGTATGTAGTATATGTACTTAAATAGTAAAATGATTATTGATACAGGCTGCTTAAATATAATCACCTGATTGTGGGGACTGTATGATATATTTTAAAAAGACTATTTGAATAATGGGGATGCATTTGCTCCATTGCTCAGGCACCTAGGCGCACACACACACACAAACACACACACACACACACACACACACACACACACTCTCTCTATCTCTCTCTCTCTCTCTCTCTCTCTCTCTGTCTCTCTCTCTCTGTTTCTCTCTCTCTCTCTCTCTCTCTCATTCGGCTCCTCAGAGACACCATGACAACATTGTTTGCTTAATACACAAATCAATATGTTATATTTCAGCATTTAATGTTCTTCACCTTACACTGCATATTTTTAGCCCTGGCAGCGAGATCACAGCGCTCTAAGGACGTCGCTGTCCGTCACTTGGTTGGCTCAAACCACATTGGTCTGGTTTTAAGAAGTAGCATGGCCCCTATAGGATGCTAGCATGTTTTTTAAACTCTTGTCTTGTCACTAAATTGTCCCCCATTAATCTACTCTCAAAATTTCAAGAAATTAAGATTTGATAAAGCATTTCTAAGAAAAAGCCAACCTGATATGTAATATTTTCTTCTGGATTTAAGTAGTCTACTTGTCACATTAATAACAGTAGGCAATTTGTTATTTGTCAGAGGGGAGATGCTATATAGTATAGAAAATATTATAGGTCCACTTACAAATATGTCTTCAGCACCACAGACAATGCAATGTATTTATCAATACACAGCACAGTTAGGCTACTGATAATATTTCATAGATTCTAACTTGCACAAACCTCAGTCAGATAAAGGATCAATGACTAACACATTCAACTAAACAACCCCTATGCCCTTACACTCTCTCTGCTACTAGGGGATGGAGAGGGTTAATGCCAGTATTTCAGTGTCGTTAAGCCAGAAATATTAGTTAGTTAACGTCAGTTTTCTTTTGTAAGAAAAACGTAACAATTTATGGATGAAATCCATCTAAAATCTCACAGATAATTCGACAATACGTGGAAACAAAACAGCTAAGACAAACTAAGAAAACAGGTTTTTTTAGATTAATAGTTTTATTATATTATATATTGTTATTATATTGCATTATATTCTAAACATTTTCAAACATTGAACACTACAAACTTTCAGACAAAGACAGCAGTGCATCAACAAATCAACACACCAACAACAGGGTTTGTACAGCTTTCTAGGAGCACAATTCAGGCGCTTCTCAAGAACAACATGAATACAAAAAAAAGAAGTTTACAGAATTCCTTTGTAACCACAGCAATCAATGTACGTTGTTCACATCAACTTCGATTGCATAATTTATTTAATTTTATTTAAATTCGAACATCATTGAGGGCAAAGCCCTCATTTACACTGACGTCGAGCAGATACAAAATAATAAAAATACAAGATAAAAGAAAAACAAATCACTTAAAACCAACATATAAATGCAAATAACGATATCAATTAAAACAGGTACAAACTGTAGTTAAAAGGTTTAATATTATGGATTTAAAATAACCAAGAGTTACCAGCGAGTTAATTTTTAAAGTGCTTTGTAGTAAGTTCCAGGTGGATGGTGCAAAGAAGCAAAAAGCTGATCTTGTAGTATTTACTTTAAGTCAAATACATATGATTTATTACTTAGGACCTGTGGTGTTGATTTACCATCAGCAAACATTTCTTTGCTATTTGTTGTATGTGAGCCCTCATCTTGCTGTAAAATGAAGACTAATTAAAACTCATTCTGCACTTTCATAGAACACATTCTGTGTCGAATTTAGAAGGACACTCAAAAATACTTTGGAAATAGCTGTTTCTTGTGCAGCACAGTATGCAACCACAGCATGACTCGAGCATACTGCAGATTTTCAAAGGACACAAAAAAAAACTACACCTCCTAGCAAGCCTAAACCACACATGTTATAAATATCTAAGCATTTGATTCAGCAGATTGAGACCCTAAGAAGCAGCCTTTAGTTGTATTGGGATCTCTCGAGCAGCAAAAACAAGAATAATTCTAAAAAAAAATGAATGAAAAAGAGCTTCTTAAAAAACATGATGCAAGGAGGGAAAAATACGTCTCCCTGTGTTGTAGCCATGCTGGACATTTGTCAAATGGCCGTGTATGGCAGAGCAATTGTAATGTGCTGAGGAGCGGGAGAAGAAATAATAAAGCATGGGAGCATGTCAATAACATTACGTTGTATTAAGCCGTTCGCTCTGCCACATGAATCCATCTTCTGCCACAGTCAGAGCTTTCATTTCACTCTAGGGTGGCCACACATACATTTTAATCAGCCATTTGGCTGGCCAAGCTGACAACTGCTCGACAACAGAAGCTGATAAGGGTGATGATAAATCATAGCGCTACTGGTACAAGCTTTGGGTTTGTTTCTGAGAACACCTGCCAGTTTTAGATTTTTCCCCCTATTCATGAGGCTATTCCAGGAAACAGGATTACTGTTTCCTCTCTTCACAGTCCAATTTCTTCACGGGATGACTGTGAAGAGATTGGACTACATCTTGCATCTTTTTTATATGCAACATACTATGCAATTTTAATTCCGAGCAAAAATACAGAAGTTGTTTTTTTGGACCAAACATGTAGTCATGCTGTCTGGAAACTGCCTTGAGCAGTGAATTCTGTAACATTTCTAACCTTTTCTGCAGATCCCTCTAGGCCAATGGAAAGAGGAATACTTTCTTGTGTTGGGGAGGTTTGGTTCAGTTGGGGTTTTTTTTTTTGCTTTGTTTGTTTAGTTTTGCTATGTTTAAGAGTGGCAATGTACGTGGTATCCCTGGTAATGCGCTCTGGAGGCTGAGCCACAGGGACGCTTGGAGCAATTTGTTTTAGAAAAGAAGGAATGGAGTCGATTTGCTTTTTAGGGGGACTGAGACCGGCTTGTCCTCAAGTTATCTCACATAATATTTGGAAAGACTGCAAAACACCACGAATGCTTGCAGCTGAAACCAACTTGTTTAAAACTCTAATTCTCTTTAGCGATTCTCTACGGACTTATGTCTCTATTATCCCAAATACTTGAGATTCACACCGTAAATATTACACGTAAGAAGTGCACAATGAACAGACTTAGATAAACTCATACCTCAGAGTAATATCACTGGTACATAGTTAGTACTAGCTTTTTTAACCACACTAGCAGCATTTAGCCACATTAGCAGCCAACCACCAGGTCTGTTGGTTGGCTGATCAGATGGTCGGACCACCACTTTGATCCAGACTAAAGTATCTTAAAAACTATTGGATATATTGCCATGGGATTTAGTACATACATTCATGGTCCTCAGAGGATGACTCCTACTGACTTTGGCGATCCGCTGACTTTTCCTCTAGCACCACCAGCAGGTCAGACTTTTCATTTATCCAATGAAATATTTCAGTATCTACTGGATGAAATTGGCCCCAGCATCGTATACAGACATTCATGGTTCCCTGAGGATATATCCTAATGACTTTTGGTGATCCTCTGACTTTTGCTCTGGCAACAGCCTAAAAAGTTGACATTTGTGGGTTTGAGTGAAATATCTGACTGGTTTTAAGTGAAACTATTGGAGGGATTGCCATGAAATTTAGTACTAGGGATGGGACAATAATGGATTTTATCATGGATCACGATAAAAAACACAATAAGATGATCGTGGTGAAATTCCATAATTGTGAATATTGTGAATATCCTGACAAATTGACTGCAGTTTACTACAGTGTCCTATCTGTGATGCAATAATAATATTTGTTTCTTAAAAAAATATTTGGAAAAAAAGTCGGAATGTTTAGAGAAAATGTCCCAATAAAGCAAAATGTAAGGTAGCGTGCTTCCAGTGTGTTTTAGTGCAGTTTTAAGCATATTTAGTTGATTATCGGGATGATATCGTGAATCCCAATTATTTTGGCCAGGATAATCGTGACTTGAAATTTTTACATTGCCCATGCCTATTTGGTACAGATTTATGTTCCCCTCGGGATTAATTGTAATACCTTTTGTGACCCATAACTTTCTGAGCTAGCATGGCTGTGGACTTTTAGTCTTGATGAATTATCTTGACTTTGACCAAAGCTCAAGAACAAGTTGTGCTTGTTGCACTAAGTATTGTTTTATGAATCAAATATCGGTTGCCATGTGCCTTGAAAGGTAGTTTAACAAGTTCAACGACAATTTGACAATTTAGATTTAAAGAATTGAGTTTCAACATTTGGTAGATATACATTGATTAACAGCAGAAAGGCAAAAAGAATACACTCATTGTGGATGTCACCTGCTGAAACATTTAAACTTCCCATCCTGGACATGGATCTATAAACACATTGCCATTAGATATGTTGTAACTTACATATTTTATGAGGCAGAGCACAATTGATTTATTTTTGTACTGGGTTTAAAATTAGAAGATTCTTTATCAGTCAGTGCAGCTGTATAGAAGACATCATACATTGCACAGACAACAACATGGAAATTAAATTAAGTCTGTTTCTCTGCAGCGACTGTGACAGTATAAGCAAGGCCCCTGTTTGTTGTTCTTCTTTCTTGACTCAATGGAGCTCATTAATTGCCTACATTTCATCAGAGAATCACGACGTCAAATCAGCCCGTCTTTGAGCTTGTTGACTTCACACATCGTACCTCAGCGCCACTGCGATCGGCACGATTACATAACACATCCAAAAAGTCCTTTCAGCTTCTTGCAATGGAAGAGTTCCAAAGGAGAAGGAACTGACAAAGGGAGGAGGCAGGAAGAAGGCAGCGAGGAGATGATGTGCAGAGATGGTGGGTGGGGTAGGATGCAGGAAGGATACACACGCACACACACATGAACAGATTCACATACGCACACAGGAGCTTACATGACAAGTCATTATCCGGCATCACCCAGAAAAGACAGCAGAGTTGCGAGAGGGAGTTAAGTGAGAAGGCATGAAGGAGAAAAGAGCAAGTGATGTAAAGGAAGAAAGGAGGACGGAGGAAGAAGAGGAGAGCAGTGGAGAAGGGGGTGGTGAAGGTGGGGGCTTTGGTCTTGATCTCCTGAGTGCAAAAGACATGACAGATTGGATTTGTTGGCATGCATTTCCGAGCAAAGACATCTAGTGTTAAGACATCTTTCAACACATTTGTAATCACTCCCCCCCCACTTCTTCCTCTTAGTAGAGTTGTATTTATAGACACACACGTATAGCACTAATGTGTGGCTCCTGGCTTCAGAGTAGTCACACTACAGTAGAGGTAGAGATGGCTGACGATTACTGGACTTTGTGAACACATCTGTGGTTGAATTAATTGGCCACTCAGTCAGTATGCTGCATGTAAAACCTAGTTTTGCTCTTAATACCTTATTATTTTATTATTATTGTAGTATTAATATAAATATTTCATGCACAATAAGCGTATTTTCTCTGGCTAATGAACACCATGAATCTCCAATTTTGGTAATTTGTCTTTTTTTCTATTTTTTAGATGAACTGAAAGAATAAGTGTTTCTTTATGGACTATGGATGATCTATGTAGATCTATGTCTATGTAGAGCAGCGTGTGTGTGTGTGTGTGTGTGTGTGTGTGTTCCACACGAGAGGGAGTGATGTGCTGAATATCATCACTGCTGTGATTCGGTCGTAAGCACGAGACCATAGGCCGAGTGCCGAAGATAATCACAGCCGTGATGATATTGCGCAACAACACTCCCTCTTGTGTGATATTGCTTTTATACATCAGTTATGCAAGCACCATTTATTAGTTAACAGTAACTAGCGACAGCAGATTATGATTTATTTGTTTATTTAATCATTTATTTTGGAAATATGTCCATCTTTGCGGTGCAAAGTTTGTACAATCTGAGATAAACTTGTAAAGCGGAGTGATACGTCTAGTTAAAAGTCCCAGTGATGTTGTGCTGAATATCAGCACTTATGGAATGCCTCTTGTCCAATCAAATTGCTTGGTCAAAACTAACTGTTGTATAAATATATAGCTCATGGTACTATAGTTACATGATGTTTGTAATGTCTTATTTTTTGCCCTTAAAGATATGTAATGGTAAAGAAGAAGTATTTGTACATACACCTTTAAAAAGGCTACATACTGTATGCACACAGACATTTTCTCCGTCTGTGGCCACCACGGTGTGTGGATGAATCCTGATAGATCCCCATTACCCCGGGTGTGACCCCTCGCAGCTCAGTTCATTAAGCCAGCCACCCAAGTGTTCGGGACTCAAGTCCAGATTTAATCACAACTTCCATCCTCTTGCCAATCACAATTAGATCCTGATAAGACTCTCCAGGATGGCACCCGAGGGCCTCCACACACAGACAAAGGTTAATTTGCGAGCAGCAAGGGCCCGGCTACGAGGCCGAAGGTCACCTGATTGAATACATGGGAGCATGTGTGTGTAAGAAAGCGTGGGGGGGGGTGGGGGGGGTGCTTGGCAGCAATTACAAAGTTCATCAGTATTCATGTGTGTCATTCATGGCTAATGGGTACTTTACCTTCAAAGAGGTGTGCTGATAGGATGTGGCCTTTTAATGAGAAATAGCTTGTGGGTAGTCTTTAGTTACCTGAAAATTTAAAAGTAATTTCCTCATTGTCTTTTAAAGTCCCTTCACACATGTAGTCACATCTGTGAGCTGCTGGGTACCACCACAGTGTTCCTCTGTTGGCCTCCGAGCACTTCTACTGGAGCTGTTCAACCTTAAAGGAGCCACGTCTCTAATAACATACATGTTAACCCTTTGAGCTCTGCAATAGAAATGGTC
>JAOVVB010160020.1:0-11642 GCA_028570985.1 Heterobranchus longifilis | reverse complement strand
AACACACATCTGGGTGAGCAAACATCATTTAATATGACATGACTGAACACAGCGTTTTTATTGGACAAACTAGTGTGTGTGATCCAAACCTCATACATGAAAAGCAACTTGTCGCTCCAGTCGTTCTGCTCGCAGAGTATAAAGTGATGCAGTCTGACTGACCTGAGTTTGACGCATCCTCTACTGTAAAATGAATTATTCAGTTTGCATTATGGCAGTTTCACATCAGTGTGTCTGTACACACAGTCTGCTGTAAAATATACCATGAAGGGATTCAAGACACAGAAGAGAAAGAGTTAGGGATGGGGAAATAATAATAATGATAATAATATTTTTTATCGTGGATCGCGATAAAAAACACTCGCAATATGTTGATCGTGCATTTCTATTATCAGGATAATCGTGAATATTGTGAATATCCTCACAAATTAAGTGCAGTTTACTCATGCAATAAAAAATATTTGTTTCTTAAAAAGAATTGTAATGTTTCGAGAAAAGTCACAATTTTGAGAAAAAAGTTGTAATGTTTCTAGAAAAAAGTCGTAATGTTTCGAGAAAAAGTCACAACAAAGCAACATGTAAGGTGAAGTGATTCCACTGTGTTTGTGTCATTTTAAGAGGTTTAAGCATATTTCGTTGATTATCTGGATCATATCATGAATCGCCAGGATAATCGTGACATGAAATGTTCATATCGCCCCATGCCTAGAAAGACTATCTGTTATGAAGTTGATTTGGTTTCACCAATAATTCCTTGCAGTAAGTCTTCCCTCCTGTCTGTGCAGGTACTACGCAGACATCCGTCAGACCATCTCCGCCAGTGACCAGGAGATGAACTCCGCTCTAGCAGAACTCTCTCGTGTATGTTTCCCGCTCTTGTTTTCCCATTTTACAAGAATACCTTTTTTAGGCAAGGTTGAACACATAAATCATTCCAGGTCCTGGAAGTTTCCATGTGGGTGGGTGCCCAACAAGCACGATGTGGAGTTTGAAATAAATTATGAATGGCAACCAATGCAGTTTTTATCAGCCTCCACCCCTGATGTTTCTTCTTCTCTATTTTTACTCACAAAACAGAATTACGCTGCTGAGGTCAACTGCCTTGTGGCTTTACATGAGCTCTACAAGTACATCAACAAATACTATGATCAAGTGAGTACAACCAAAGTACACAAACACCAGTGTCGTACAGTATGTTGTGCTGTGGTTCAGATGCATCTCCACTACATGTCCAAATCATTGATTCTCTGTTTAAATACACACAGCAGGTCATTATTAATTTGTATGACATAAGCCCCGCCCCCGATAGTTACCATGGCACGTATGCAATGCATTTTAAAATGTTGGCACATTTACTTTTAATTTTTTAAACAGTGAGTCGTTGATTTCAGACATCACAGACATCTTTTCCAACAACATAGAACTGGTTCTGTTCTGGTTCACGCACTTAATTTTGAACCGTTCGGCGAATTTCGACCAAAAACAAATTGTTTCGGAACCGGAAAAGTTGTTTTCCAGCTGGAACCAAAAAATATAATATGTGAACCGAAGTGGGCGTGGCATATTCTACAGGTTGTTCTACATCCTCCTATCATCAATAGTTGATCCATGCTTATATTTTGGATCAAAACAAATATCTGAACAAAAGCTTGTGCATTGTGCAACATGACACACCCTTGATTACAATGGTTCTGCTCAAAACTGCAGGAAACACGAGCTGGTTCACTCGATAGCACCAAGGTTCACAGAATCCTGAACGGAACCAGAAGAACCAGGGGCCTCAACACAGAAAAACATCCTAACTGCTTGTCTTAACTTAAGTTTCAAAGATAGAAACAATCCTATTACAGAAGTAATTCCTAAACTCAGTGTCCGATCCTATCTCAGACCTCCTGTCCTTGATTAGACTGGTAGGGTACTTTAGATGGACGAGCCGTAATATCTACAGCTCTCGCTTATCACCGGCTAGTTAGCTTGCTATCACGGACAAAAAAAGATGGCCGTTCAATTTCTACGAGGAGTCTTAAACGAGTCGTCAGCTGTTTGGCTGGCACCTGGTGCTGATGGAAACCTCTGATAGATTTTTTTTTTTTCCTAAATGCAGTTAGAAAACAACTTTCTGTAATTCCAAAAATCCTAAATGTCACCCTCCATTGAGATACGATAGGATTTCAGGATTTCAAAAGTTTCTGTAATGAGGCCCTGGAGCTAATTTGGTGGAAAAGGGGTAACAGAGGATGTGTGCAAATCTAAATGAGAATAGAATTGTAATAATAATAATAATAATAATCATCATCTGTCAGATCATCACAGCCCTGGAGGAGGACTCCACAGCCCAGAAGATGCAGCTCGGTTACAGGCTGCAACAAATCGCTGCTGCTGTAGAAAACAAAGTCACAGACCTATGACCCAAAGGACGGGATCCATTTTACCTTTAACCTCAAAGAGAGGACAATGCTGGGAGAAGGTTCTGGAGAAAAAAGTCTTTTATTTCTTTTTCAAGACGAAGGAGAACATTGTGGCACATACTGATTTCTAGTGAAGGGAGGATCACAAACACTGGCCATGTTTCCTGTCCCATAAGACTCCCTCACAGGTCCCAACACTGGGGGGGGGGGGGGGTAGAAAATGTGAAATAAAGCACATAAAAAGGAATTTCCTCCGAACCGTGACATCTCTCTCTGAAGGATTTCCCATGTTGCATTCAAACTAAAGGGAGACAAAATATGAAAAGAGATCTTTCAGTGTTTTCCTCCGACTCTCCGCGTCTCGGTGGACTTGAAGGTTTTCTTGACAAGCTGCACAGAACATTCCTGCAGGTTTCCAGCTCTACGTATCAGTCCTCCGCTGAGGATCGGATACTGCAGGCGTCTGGATGAAGACACCGTGGACGAGGAGGAGAAGGGAAAAGAGGGACTTAAATGTTGAGAGTTTTCTACCACGTTGTGTCAAAGTCTTACATAAAGGACAAACGGATAATGACAAAGTGCCGTGCAGCAACCGCTTCTTGTGTTTGAAGGATGTTTTCTGCTTTTAGCCTCCTGAAATCATTCTACCAAGTCTTACTGTTGATGTTTAATTAGCTGTTATTGGACACTTTGTTGTTCTGTGTAAACAAGTTTCCCAGGATAGGGTTTCTTTTTTTTTTTTTTTTTACATTTTTTAAACTTCACATCGACAGTTGTCCTTTTACTGCAACTCATAGATGCTGCCTGTAGTTTGACCTGAAAACCAGTGTTTTGTAGAAGTGTTGATTTTATTTAGCTGAGGACGTAGTACATGAATACTCTGCACCCGCTTTCTTCTCATGATGACCTACTGCTGTTGTCAATGTTGCTTTGCTTCGATAATGTTTCACAAATGATGATATCAATTTTGTAAACAACAGTTTTTACATGTATTACCCAACAAGTCCTCCAAACCATACGACACATAAGTTCCTAATATGATCCATACGAGCGTTTACTAAATTTGCGCCCCTAGCGGTGGCAGGAAATACGACCCACAGGAGCGTTTTCCGTCCTCATATCTAAATGTTTCTAAACACGTTGTTAACGTTGTGAAACAGTCACAGTTGGTTTAGGCACAAAAACTTGGTTAGGGTTAGAAAAAGATCTTGGGTTGGGTTAAAAACTTCACTTCCATGCGTACGTGATGTATTTATGCACCGGACAGAACGTAGTTCTGTTTGTTAGCTAAAGTTAAAATAACTCGCCGTTTACTTTTAGTTTCAAACGGGACAGAGGGGTGGTGGCCCTCCCGCCCCTCGCTCTAAACAGTCTGTCTCGCTCTCAATGCCACGTCACATGACTTCCTGCTTTCCTCCCGTCATTACTGCGGCCAATAGAGGGCGCCGCCTAACAAAAAACTTAAATATGGATGGTTTTTCGGTGGAAGACAGTCACGTATTACCCCAGATTATTGGTACCATTGACGTATTTACAGCTAACTCATTAACTGATCCGTCCTTAAGAAAACCTTGAAAGTAAAATCTGCATATGGACACAATCCATAACAGCTCTGCTGCAATCTGTAATTCAATCTTATCACGTATGAAAGACCAAGCCTGACTTATTGGAAATAAATGCACAAATATATGAATAATGCACAAAGGAATATTTATGTTTTACTGGCACTGCAGTATTTATTTTCCTTCCCCATTTAAACATTTTGTAATATATTTTGCTTCCACGGGATGACAGGATTTTATTTATTTGTGAGTATTTTTCT
This sequence comes from Heterobranchus longifilis, assembly GCA_028570985.1. Lineage (NCBI taxonomy): Eukaryota > Metazoa > Chordata > Actinopteri > Siluriformes > Clariidae > Heterobranchus > Heterobranchus longifilis. The sequence continues at coordinate 7,412 of JAOVVB010160020.1, read as the reverse complement.
TTAAGTATGTCATAATGGATTGTAAATCTGAGGTGACTGTAAAATAATTATTGTGGAATTAGATTACTACATATTTATACAGTCACTTCTCATAATATGTGCATGTATTTTAATTGCTTTGTTCATTTTTTTTAAATTAATGTTTGTTTAATTTAAGTCAGGTTTGATCTTCCATATTTCTAAGATGTTTCGGCTATTGTCTATACATTATATCATGTTTTGGAGTTTACAAATTTTCCACGCAGCCAGTACCCACATGCTTTCTTAACTTGAATACACTGAAGTCACATGACCCTTAAATATTCTTCTCCATGCTGAAGGAAACAGATGGTTGTTGGAGCACGATTGCTGCTAGTTATCAGTTCTTCACGCAAACTTTTCTCGCTGACAGAACGGCTCTGTCCTGATTTTAAGCTTTAATTAGCATTTAAGTTTTTGGTGTCAAAGTGGATGCCAGATTTTAACAGTGTTACGGAGCAAAGCTGCACTTCTTCCCTTTCTCCCTCAAGGCTTAAATCAGATTCATAAACAAAGTGTTCCCTGTCGCTCTGTGATGCCACATGTGAAAGTCTTTTACTAGTTCTTTTTACAATTTAATTTATTTTGTATTTATTCTATTGCATATGTTTTTTGGCTATTACTTACAGAAACAATAGTGGTTATGCCCCTCTGAATCAGATGTTACATCATGTTTAATTTTTTTTTTTTTTTTTACGTTATAGTGTTTTTCTTTGTTGATCTACTCTTAAAATGTTACTCCAAGTCCAAATCAAATTCACATCAGCTGTCTTGAAATTCTGATACAGTTTCAATCTCTCCTTTTATATTTTGCATCAATTTTAGACGCAATAGAGAAATATGATTTTTTTTTTTCCCTTTTTTTTTTTTTACTGTTGCAAGCGATTATTTTGTACATTCAAACAACATTCTTTGCACATTCGTGTTTCGTGACTTACTTGTGTATGCAAAGCTCAATTCTGATGTTTTACCATTTTCCTGTAGATACATACTGCTCTTAAGTAATCCTGACTTTAGTGTTCTCTTACTAATGATAGGATGAACCTAACAACAACTTAATGTGATGCAATAAAGTGGTCCCGATGTTAATGCCTGTCTGAAGTGACTTCATGCAGCGGAAAGTGTTGATCATCTTTTTGTTAAATGTAAATTCTTTGAATCAAAACAGTTTCAGAGTTCCAAAGGTGTTAAAGAAACAGACGGGGAGCTGCGGTGAGTGATAGCAAATGTTACAGCTATGTTCTCTAGCGTCATTGTTGTCACGACTGTGTGTGTTGGCTAATCATATAGGCTACATGACTGACTAGTACCAATTTAGATCTCTGAGTCAAATACGATATTTACCTATAACTCACTGACAGGACATATCACTGAGTCCAGCCAGTTATAATCAGAGCTGTTAATAAATTCATATTATTTGTAGATCTTTACAGTCATTCACTGAAAGAACAGAGCAGGGCTGCCTTATTACACCGTCCAAATCTTCTTCAAAACTTGCCATTTTCAGCTTGTTGGTTCCTCGGAGGTTGTTTGGATGGATTTTAAAAACGGGAACACAAAGGGCAGGGATTTCCTGTCCGCACAGGAAGTAGGGCTTTATCACTGTTCACCCAATAAGTCAGACTAATCCAGTGAGAATTGCAGTCTGCTCAGTGATAATAGGTCCTGCTCCATTTGCTCATGTATCATGATGTAGCACCTATGTTGAGCTGAGCTGCGTAATGTGTTTTTATTTTTATTTTTGTGGAAGCATTTTCCATTCAAAGGTGAAACAACACACATGATGGGTTATAGTGGGACTTGCCATGCCTGCCCCGTTAACTTCTATAGATCTGGCACCGTCTTTCATACATCCCCTGTCATCAGTGAGCGTGGATCTCAATATTTGCACTGTAACAAATTACTGTAAATTTACTGTGGATTTACAGCAGTATCTTACAGTATTTCAGAATAATTGTAAAATACTGTATTATATTCATCATGTAAACTAACAGTCAATGCGGTCAATTGACCATAACAGCAGATAACTGTAATTTAACAGCATAATACAGTATTTTCTGTCACATGGTGGAATATGCATCATCATCATCCATTTACAAGTGAAGTCACTATCCATCATTGTACTGATGATTGTAGGCCAATATTTCTGAAATGATGGTAACATTTTTTATTAATCAAACTGCTCATAGCCCACGACTCATTTATTCCTGAACATGACTTTGGACAGCAGCTGCAGTACGTCGACATACAGGAAGTCCATGCAGAGTTCAACCAAGGAGGTAACGTTACGCTAACTACCGAAATAATCAGTATTGTTTTGTCTAAGCAAGCTCTGTAGCTTGAGCTCAGTAGAGCAGGGGATCGTGACGTCAGCAGCAGTGAGAAACTCAATGCATTGTGTGACTTACGGGTACGCAGTCCACACTGAGCCAGAGTCCATACAGAATGGTGGAAAGTGGAATATGGTTTCAGCTGTGCAGTAAAACATGTTGTCAGAGTGTTAATCGAGTGCTGTCAGCCTTTAGAACAGAGCTGACTCACTATACTGCGTTTGTCGTCGCTGTGTGCCCGTGGTTTACAATGAATAAATCCAAGAATTACAGCACTGTCTGCCTGCCGCTGATCTGTGACCCCGGCAATGTGGCGGCCCCCGGGGCGATCCAGACCACAATGCAATGCGCCGTGCCCATGACGTAGTTGCCCCAGCTCTATTAGCTCTAGTATAATAGCCAGTAAAGTTAATGTTATTAATGTTAATCACCATTTACAATATGAAGCTTCCTGGTTACCTAACTTGTGTTTTGCTGTTTTAGAGCTGACTGTACAACTACAAGCAGAAAGGAACGGGAAGATGTTGGTTGAGGGAATCACCACAGTGAGGTCAACATGTCAGTGTGTTATTCCCAGGAGCAACATTAAAACCAGAACTAACACATTTTATTGTGTACTCCAATGTAATGTTACTCCATTTCTTATTTGTCTGTTTGTTTTACAGGCACTCGTCATCAGTGATTGAGGATATGAGCCAAACACTGCAGTCAAGTCCTTTTCACTTTCTCCCTCTCTTCTTTCGTAATGTAATTATGATGTGATTAATGTAATTAATGATTTTATTAGAGGACGTTGCTTCCAGTTTTTTAATACAAATGTTCCAAATATTATTAGTCAGCTGTACAAATGATTGAGGACTTGGAATAAACTACAGCAAGATTTTATTGGATGTGTATTCTCTTGTGTTCAATTTTAAATGCAAATGTAGCAGATTTTATTACACTTTGTAAATAAACAGTGATATGCTTGCATGTACTGTAAAATTACAGTAAAACCACAGTTATTCTACTGTCATACTGTAATCCAATAAATGGTAGTATACTGTTAAAATAAATCACAGTAGACGCACTGTAAAATAACATTAAAATACTGGTGTCTCTGCTGCCAGTATGTTACTGTTATTTCACAGTGTAATTCTTTACAGTGTGGACATCCTCTCAGTACAAAGTATAAAGTGCAAACACCTGTCACACACACAGCTGGTGATGTGTCACTGGGCTAATCTCAAACAATTAACATTCCAGGTCAACCTTTGTGCAGACAACAGTTGAAAGTATCATACGTGTCTGTCAGAAGACAAACAGATAAACATTCATCTGCCATCCAACGTGTGAGTGTCACCTGACAACTGTGTGTTTTTCGTGTGGCTGGAGGGTGATGAAATGTCAAATCTGTGAAGTCAGGCACCGTTGAAAGTGTGTGTGCGTGCGTGCGTGTTCAAGTGCTAAAGAGGGATCAGTGTGTGTGTCTTAAATTAGCAGCAGCATGGTATAGAAATGAATGCAGGTCACGTTTCTTTCAGACGGGGCTGGAGGTCAGACAGGCCAAACTGAAGATCTCACCATGAAACATCCCCAGTTTATTACTTACATTAAGACAATTATTTCTTGTTTTACACATTTTCTTAAATTGTATGTTTAAATATGTAAATTAGCCATCATCTCATCCAATAGGTGCTAATTAGCGTACATTTCCAGAACAGAAATGTGAACATTAGAAACGTTCAAAATTCTTATATATATACATATTAGAGTCAAAGGTTTTTACAGAGGGGATTTTAGATATTTCTATCACTCCATAAATCCATAAATAAATACTTATAATAGCCATAAAAAATAAAAAATAAAATTCCCCATGTTTTTAGGAATGTTTTTAGAAATAGCATGCTCTGAATGATATGAGCAAACCCCTCTGTAAAAGTCTGGTGCATTTAAGTTCTACTGAAGTGGAGATTTCTGGCTCAGTGTGAGAAAAACACATTTTGAGAAAACTGCCTTTAAAGATATGGATTGTAAAATGAATGCATTTTGTAAGACACTACAGGTGAATAGGGTAAAAATGTTTAACTAATAGATATCACCATGAAAATAATTCCCCCAGTTGATTACTTAGACTAAGAAATATTATTATTATAATTTCTTTTTTTAATAAAATTTTCTGAAAAGTTATGTTTAAATGTGCAAATGAGGCATTACCTAATGGTAACCTTTGGTGAATTTAGGAGGAATCTACAGACACAAATATACAAAGTTTAATAAAATAAACACCTAAATGTGTGTTTTGGATGTTTTCTTTCTACTAGTCTGAAAGAAGACATGTTATGGAAGCAAAATAGCCCAAAATTTCAAAATTGAAAAGATGTTTTGCCTGTAGTTTCTCGTGTCAGCATGTGGTAGTATATGGCAGCTGCCTTCACTCCTTACTATGTTTTCAGTGTTTATCATAAACGTCTGGTTATATCTTGAAATATGAGTTCAGTCTGAAGTTTCAGAGGTAAAACTGGCACAAAAACATGTTGTGATACAAACCTCTTTTATCACCTGATAGTTATCCCCTACTAACCCAGTAATCTAGATCCAAGCAGGTGCTGTTTGGGTTTCTCTCAGCGTGTGCGCACACAGACACACACACAGACACACACACACACACACACACACACACACACACACACACACACACGTGCTTCCTGCTCCTGTGGGACGTGTCTTATTACAGCTCTTTGAAAATGGAAAATAGCAACAGCCAGCGAAGGCTTTTCAGCTTAAGACTGGACCAACATTAGACCGTAGGACACCAGAGGATTAATGCACTACAACAGCCCAGAAAGTGTTACTTTGTGGAAGCATTTAGTTATTTTTGAACTTTGTATCATAGAGGTTGACCAGTGAAAATAGACTGTAGTTGAAATCACAAGTGCAAACAAGTGTTCATGTCATTGTATGCATACATGAGGCTTCTGGTGCTCTGCCTTTGCATGATTCACAATGATTTCAATTGTTCAAAATGTTGCTGCTTGGCTTCTCACTGGCACCAAAAAGAATTTGCAATAACTTGTTTTGATATTTGAAATTCAAACCATGTTGGTAGTAACATGCCCACAATCCTAAACTGTATAATATCATATGAATGTATGCACAGCAGTTCATGAATATCATGTGTCCCGTTTTAAAAACATGTCCCAGTCTCATGATGAACGTCATGATTAATGTTGTGAAATGGAAAGGATTCGGTAGGTTTAGACAACAACAACAACACTTTGTCAGGTTTCGGCAACAAAACGACTTATGGTTAGTAAGAAACAACCCTGTTTTCTGATGTTGGGACTTTGAAAATCATTGAGCCTGTTCTAGTCCTGTTCTATATAAAAAAGTGTCCTGAGATAACTTTTATTATGATATGACACTATAAAATTTTTTTAAATTTTATTGAATTGGGGATTACAGTAAAATGGCATTAAATTCCTACTTATGGTTTATACACGTCCCGGTCACGTGATAAACAGATGTACAGTACTTAATTAGGTTTAGGCAGCAAAATGATTTGGTATGGTTAGTAAAAAAACGCGGGGATTGGCATTAAAATCTGTGTTCCATTTTAAGTACATGTGACGTGATACGCACAGACTCAGACTCCGGTCTCCTGGGTGAAAGTCCTGTGTGTGATTGTGCCGCCCACCCAGAATGTGTCTGTGTCTTTTAAACCTGGGCTGCATCTCACAATTACGTGCTATATGTATGAATTACAGTGCATTACTTTTCATGGTCATTTCTACGAACAGGGAATGAGACCAGCCTGCCACAATGCCTGTCAGCACTTCAGCCGCAGCGTTCTCTGTCGTCACACAAGGACCTGTGGTCACATGTCATCTGACTATCAACAGTTATTCACGTGAGGTGGAGAAGCCCTCTGAGAGGCTCACACACACATAACACACATCTCATCTCACCTCTCATTTCTATCCTTTCAACACCATCACTTTTCTCTCTCTGTGCTTTATTACCCAGCAGCCCCTTGGCTCTGCGGTATCTGTCATGAAATCTTGTGCCATGTCAGAGTGTTAACAGTGCGGTGTTGGCAACAGAGAGCAGAAAGTTAGGCTTTACGATGTGGAAAGATTTCTGAAGATGCACACGCACACACACACACACACACACACACACACACACACACAAAGCAGTAATGACCACGCGTTTTCACACAGAATGCCACTTCTTTGCATGTAAAATGTGTTGATAAGTTATTATTTAGCAGCAAAGTGCTTTATATTATAGTTAACACACACATATTCACACCTGGGATATATCCTTTAAAGTGCAGTAAGTCAGATAAGAAAAGCACAGGAACGGAAGGCTAATTAAGGGGAGACAGGTGATTTTTTAAACTAATAGATCACCATGAAACTCCCCCAGCTGATTACTTACATTAAGACAATTGTTTTTTGTATGTAGTTTTCTGAAATTGTGTGTTTCTAACTTTTTGTGAATTTAGGAGAAATCTACAGACGCAAATAGACAATGTGTAGTAAAATAAACACCTAAATGTGTATTTTGGATGTTTTCTTTCCACTAGTCTGAAAGAAGACACATGGATGCAAAATAGCCCAAAATTGAAAAAAATGTTCCTGTAGAGTGTCCCCTTAAAAACAAAGAGCCTCCTCAGCTGACCTTGGTTCTCATGCCTTCATTGTGACACTTTATATCTTGCTGGAGGACGGGGATCCCATTCTCAAGCCAGGTTTAGCAATCTGTGATCCCTGTGGCCCAAAGGTCAAACTCCCCTTGAGACGGGGGGGTATCAGCAGCTGTCACTCTCCTCCCTCTGTGTGTTTGGCCTCACGCAGCTCTCCTCTCCTATTTTACCCCCTCTGCTCTCTGTTGTGGTTTTCAACAGCAGCAGACAAAGAGAAGTGGAGGCAGATGAGACCGTAAGAGCAGGACTGAGTGAAGGACAGTAATGACAAAGTGGAGCAGGTAACGACCTGGCAGGCAGTGAATTCTGAGGCTGCTGGGGATTTCCATGTTTAGACCCTGCTGACTCGTGCTGCTGGCGTTCCCAGCCTCCTG
>JAOVVB010159999.1:0-11642 GCA_028570985.1 Heterobranchus longifilis | reverse complement strand
ATCAAGGCAGCCGCAGTTTTTAAAGCCAGGCACCGCAGCCGCTCTCCACCGACTGCAATCATGGGAAATGCCTGGCTATCAGCTGATCGAACAGCTGATTGGTTTAGATGTGGACTCAACAAAATGACGTTTTATAGAAACTTTTCATTTTAGTTGAATTGCAAAGATTTTGATTTCATTTGTCCAGTTTTTCTGTTAACAGAATACATGTTGTGTGGCTAATGGTGACGTTCAGTAGTCAGAGAAACTACATATGGGTCTGATAACATTTGAATTAATCGGATCTAACAGGATGAGTGTTTCTGTGACTTCCTGTAAAGTTACAGGCTGAAAGCTGCTGGAAACTGTCCGACTTGACCGCAGTTTTTCGTCACCGCCTCCTGCTGCTGCCGCCTGCTCTCGTCCACTTTTTATCCTCAGTTCATCTCGAACGAGCCCACTGTGTGTTTAATGAGACTCACACAATGGGGTGTGATTTGAAGAGCAGGAACTAAATGTATGTAGACTTGGACATCTGCTTGTTTAATCACACACTCAGAGAGAGGTGTGCCAAACCATCATAAGAGTAACCGCTGAATGCCATCACCCAGCCAGCAGCAGCCTCTGGACCGTGGACAGATGTGGAAAGTTTCCTCACAAGGTGTTCCCTCTGTCAGCACACACTGCAGCTTTGTCACATAGGCTAGGAATGTTGCTGAGGAAGGAACCCGGGTTTGTCACACCCATACGGATCCACACTCCTCTCCACCCGTCTGTGAACTGTTTGGGCTTGAAAACAAACACGCCCCCCTTCCCCTTTCATCCCCACGCAGCCGGGCCAAACACAGCTGCGGGGCTTTCGGATGTAGACGGTGACATGGAGAAGGGGGGGGCAGTTTTGACACTGAGGTGGCTACTGGAGAGGCGATAACAGATGAGCACCATCGCTCTGATACTATGATACGTGGCTGACTCTGCTGAAGGCTGGTGAAGCTGTTAAGCTAAGAGAAAAGGGAACTATCAACACTAAAGTGTAAGGAGTGAAACTCTGCAGGTACACAAACAAAGCTGACACACACACAGCAGATTCTCAGTTGTCACTCAAGGAACAAGAAAATCTGGGCTTTGAGAACACACCTATTCTCACGCAGCTATTTGTCTTTGGTATCAAGTAAAACCCTGAAGCACATTAGCACAGAGAAGTCGCACAAATTCAGAGTATTCACGGCAAAATTACATGCTCAGTTTGAACACTTTGTGAACGGGAAACTACAACAGTAGGCCTGCGACTTCAGCAAAGTTTGAACTTCTAACATTTCAAGATGTAATGACTTTCCCACTTATTTAAAACTCTAACAACTCATTTTAAATGAACACAAACTGCATAAAAACCTGCCTGAATAGCAGTGGCTATCAGGGGTAAAATGGGCTGACATCAACAAACCACAATGTCCTCATTTTGATGAGATAATCAAGGCCAAATCTCCCTTTACCAGTGAGCTACTTCGTCTTCGCCAGCAGATTTGAGGAAAACTCTGGTTTCTTACCTCATCGTCTGGTTAGAGGAGGATGAAAATCAAAATCCACAGCCAATGGAGGTCACACACATAGGAGGGAAACAGAAACACAATATTGTCAACATGCAAATATATCTGAAACAGCAGGTCAGGTGAACATTTATTCATGCTGGTAATAATCTGAGAATCAACAGACCGACGCTTAAGTAACATTTGGGATTGTATCTGATCTGACCTTTTTGTGGTAATCACATAGTATTTGACACCTGGATCATCCAGTTTCAGGATCTGCCTGATTTTTTTTTACATGAAAGGGAAACCCTACAACTTGTCTAGACATGTCACAAGAACAAGTAATGGACTAGATTTCTGCCCAGGCTTTATTGGTTACAAATATGACGCAAAAAAATACAAACCTAATAGTGAACATATAAACATATGTCTGTGATAAAGCTTGAGTGGGGGAGTCTCTGTAAATTATAGTGTGGTCTAGACCTGCTCTATATGAAAAGTGTCTTGAGATAACGTCTGCTATGATCTAGCGCTATAGAAATAAAATTGACTTGACTTGATGATGCAAAAGTATCAAAGTATGCATGCTTCAAAGACTGCAGGTAATGTAGTTTTCAATGGCCAAGTGTGCTTGTGTTCCCCAAATAAATTGGTGCAGGAGGAGATTAGTCACTACTCGAAGAATGGGTTTCAATGATACGGGACATTAATGATTACCGGACAATACATTTGGAAAATTATCATTTCCTCACCCTGCTGGTAAAGGTCATGCGCTTTGCTTTGGGAAACACAGCTGTGGCTCGCTCAGTAATGAAACTGGCACTTATCTCAAAGTCTGGCACTCAGATGAGTTGACCTCTGCAGTAATTTGTCAGGAGCAGACGCCGGTCCAAATTATTCATGACGTTTGCCATTTACTGATTCTTTCAGTTCTTAAGAGGCAAAACAAATGTCTTTACTCTAAGCTGTCTGTCACAGGAAACTTACTGGCAGTACTACAAATATTGATTCACTACTTTAAACTCCGGACCATCACTGCCTGTCAGCTCACAGAGCAGACTGTACTGAGACGCAGGTCAGGGGTCTGAAATATTATTGTAGCCTCTGCCACCATTTACAACCACTTCAGGAACAGCTGAATTAGATTTAGATTAGATTAGAGCTTTATTGTCATTGTTCAAGACAACGAAATTACAGAACTCTCTTCCTGCACAGCACAAAACAAAACAAAATAAAAAGAAGCAATTAAAAAAAAAAGGGATGTTCCAGCTGACAGGCAGCGCTCCAGTAGTCCCTGCATATGGACAATATATAATGTATGAGCTGCATATTACTGTAGGACGACATGAGAATAAGACTCCTGCCCACCGTTTACAGAGCAAACAAATGAACAGATAAATTAAACATCCACAACCGCAGTTCTCCAAAAAGGGCTGCACATTTAGAGCTGAAAACATCTTATTACCGAGATGCAGAGCATGTGATCAACGTTGAATTCCAGTGCTGCGGCTATAATGGCTACTCGCTTGACTTAATTTTTTTCTTGTGGTTCATCCCTTGACCTACATGCCGAGGTCCTGCACCAGTGATGCTGTCAGCACAGCCACAGACAGCGGCGAGGATGGTAGCATCCCTCCACAAGGCTTTCCCTGAGGAATGTTAGCTACTGCTGACTGTGCCTCCCATCCGCACCACTCACTTCCCTACTGGGTGCCCTGCACAGACTTTTTAAAGTGTTTTTAAGTGAGTCTGGATTGATGGCTGGGGTTGGTGTCTCGTGCAGAAAAAGAACGTGTTGCTTTATTTGTTAAATGGGTTATTGGCTCTCAATAAAGCAGGCCTAGATTCTAGTTCCGCCTGCAGCTCACGGGTCAGTTCAGCTAAAAATGAGGTTGAATTGAGAAAAAGTTTTTATAATGTCTTTCTTGCAAGGTTTTTAATTCCCTGACTGATATGTGTGAACAGTTCTGCAGAGAAAAATCATTATAGAAATGTTTTCCAGTGAGCTGAAACAGGCATTAGTAACACACAGTCAGACATGGAAAAACTAACATTTGAATGCATCACCCAGATGTAAAATCTGAAGTGTCTCTACAAACATGAATTGACACAGAGATGCTAAAGGTGAATCTCAGGGTGCGCAATTTTATTTTCTGGTTAAGAAAAGATAAGACGACCAACCGCATAGGAAATAAACTCTGAAATATGCAACATGGATTTAAAATAAGTCGGTTTCTCATGGTACTTCAATGCAGTAATATATACTGTTATATTTAGATCTATTAATGTTCTTTAGTCATATTTATGAATACACTAGGCACTGTAAAAGGGAGCAATTGGACACATCGATGGACAAATTAAACCACAGATTTTTGAGCATCTCCCTCCCTCAGCTTTGGTTTATGTTTGTAATAAAACATAAAATGTCACATCTGAGGTGCAGCATAAGAAAACCACATGGAGACTCAGCACCATCTCCGTTCACTATCTGCATAGTGAGAGCTGTCATCACCTCCCACTATTCTCCTCTCTGTCTTTGTCTTCAACACAGCAGTAGTATATACCACAGGGCAACAGTTTCAATTTCAGTGAGGAGCCAGATGTTTCAGCGTGACTGCAGCCTCCAGTGCTCCATATCATGAGACTGATGAGCCTGATAATGAACTGCTTTCTTTGAACACACTGGGAGATCATAAGGTGGGGGCAGACAAAATAATTGCAATTAGATATTTTTTCAAAATCGTTCAGCCCTACTTTGGAGCGTTGTGTTGCCTCCTTGCCAACAAGCTATCATGACATGGTACCACGATTGTCATCATAGCTTTAAAACAGAGCCCACTAGAGCCTCTTAAAGAGATTTAATGTCAGCTGGTCTCCTATTGGGGTGGCCAATCAGATTTCAGGGGTGGCCTGTGCCACCCCCCCTGGATACGCCCCTGCCACCAGCGCGCACTGACAAGTTATTTTTTACCTGTAAAATCTACCTTTTAAGTGCATATCATGGTCACAGAAACACATTTGCAGGATCCTTATCTAAAATGTTTGTGTATGTTATGAATTTTTTTTATTTTTTTTAAGCCAATATATAATTATCTGTCTGATAGTTTAAACTCACTCAGGCTGTGAGTGAGGCAGTGAAAGTGTGTGAAGCTTCCTGACACAACATACAGAGCCAGAACTGCTTGTTTTACGACTGCTGCAGGGTAAAAAAGCAAACAGTGTGGTGATGATGGGGCGAGTCTTTCTTTCATGCAGCCCTCAGTTTGTCAGTGAGCTATCCAGCTAACACTATTCTTCGTGGTCCAAAAATAGTTTTTTTTGTGGCGAGTCTTGGTACCACTCTTGCATAACTGTAGAATTACAGTGTGCTGCTGCTGCCGTGTCCCGTGTGGAGGAGGCTTTTCAGGGATTGTAGCAGAACGAAGTGTACCCTGTGGTCCAGTGAGAGTGTAATTTCTCAGCACACATACAAAAGAAACCTATACTCTTATCATCGGCTTGCAAACCTGGATACAATTTGACTTGTAGGTATCGATATCAGGACTGTAACAGGCTTAATGTTAACGTTTAACGGTGCATGCAGTAGTGAATTTAAAAAAAAACACACAAAAAAACACGGTTTAAAGGGAATATGCTGGCTGAATTTGGGGTCAGTCTAATGTCGGCTACGACACGAGTATCACCGGAGTAATAAAACATCCCACAGGCAGTGTGAGATGTGAGGATAGACTCACCGTGGTGGAAGATTGCGGACCGAAACCGGTTGTTGCTGGACGAATGTTCCATCTTTAAAGTTTCTGCGCCAAAGGCTGCGACCGTCTTCTTCTTCTTCGTTTTCTTTTTTCTCCTTCTTCTTCTTCGGTATTTCCTTAATTTCCTCTCTCAATCCCAACACAACTGCGGTGAAATGACAGCCCGTGTGTTTGACCGGACAAACCCGTCCCCCTTGCGTGTGTGCGCGCGCGTGTGCGTGTGTGTGTGTGTGACTCGCAGCCATTCAAAACTGCTAGGCAGGCCGGTGACGTCACGAGCCGTTGCAGCAGCAGCAGCGTCGGAATGAAAACAATCGCACGTGGATGTGATGGGAGAAGGGTCACGTGCACCTGCAAGGAAAAAAAATACACCATTGCTCGCAAAAACAGTGGTCAGGTAATTATTAGCATTAGAGGCACAGTAGTAAGTACACGAATAGAGAAAATAAAAAATGTATTTGAATGTTACATGAATATGAATACTATCATCACTGATCCTACACATTATTGTTAGAGTATTATTATGATTAATTATTAAGGATAGACAGCTATGAAAAGCTCGTGTAGGCTATTAATGTGGTAGGTTAGCTGATATTATTATATTATCCACATACATTATTATTAGTAGTAGTAACATATTGTATTATTTTAGTTAGAGTGTACATATTGTTATTGTGTTTTTTTCTATTCTATATTTATGTTTCTTGTCTATGCAGCAAAACACCAAATTCCTTGTATGTAAGAACCTATATAAACCAGATTAGCCTATGATTCGGAACCATAGAAATTAAATTAAATTAAATCAGAGGTGGAATGTGGCAATGTACAATATTGTACTTCAGTGGTCTTCTTGAGGTGCTTTACTTGAGTAAGCTTAAAAAAATATATATTTTTTGCTTTTTATTCCACTACATTTCTTTGACAGCTGGTACTTATTTTGAGAGATTTTACATATACAACATATGACCAGTTTATACAATTGTGATGCTTTTTTATCAAAATATATTTATTTTGTATAAACTTGCTTCACCTCAACTACAACATTAAACATTCTGCTTACACTGCAATGCTTCAGTAACAGTAATCCAATAACATATAATAATATTGACTGGACACTGGATGTAATTGTGAGTACTTTTGATACTTTACGTTAATTTTGCTGATAATACCTCTGTACTTCAGTATTTGTAGTAGTAGAGTGAGTGACAGAGTATATACATACTGTCCACCAGGTTGGGAGATGAGCAGCTGTATTTTGTGTTTTTATTATAACCATATAATATTCTTTCACCATAGAAATGAACAGCAGAGATAAATAGTGACATCTGGTGGTCAATTTGTGAACATATTTCTAATGAATTCACCTTTTCTTTTCCAAGCAAATGCACAATTGTTTCCATTTTAATGTCTCTCTGTCAATAATACTGTGCTCTTATTCTTCTTCTATCTTAATTGAGCTGTCATACTTTGTTCTTGTTGTGCTACAAATAGAGGAAAGTTAATGACAGAGTGAATATGAATAGACTGACTGAGAGAGACATCACCATTAACATACACACAAAACATACATAACACTTTCTTTGGTTTGTTTTAGAAGCAACAGTTTTATTTTAGCTGTGACAAAAGGGGGGAAAAAACAGTCGCCTCCTCAGAGTCTAAATGTTCACGTTCAGGATTAAAGTGCAGAATTGTTTTCACAGCTTGTGTAAAAAAAAAAAAAAATTAAATAAGACAAAAAAAAGAAAAAGAAATATAATATTAAAATATCAAAACTAACAATGGAGATCTGGAAAATATAAATATGATACAGAACAAGATGAAATCTCATACAACATAGTATCAGCAATGATATTCAATCCACTTGAATCAGGCTTGCACTTATGATACATAAAAAAGGAAAATCAGTTCACGTTTTTTTTTTCTCGAGTCGTTGGCAAGGCTAGCTTACAACAAAGGCACAGCATTGTTCAGAGGTAACGATCCTTTGCAAAATAGTGCTGCGGCGACATTCTCATTGATCCTCGACACGTCCTCGCAGACACACCCGACATGCTCGACATGGCCCAGGCAGGAATGGAGACAGAAACAGTGTACAGAATACATGCCCACGGACCAACACATCAACCAGGAGGGGCTTGTTTTTTTTACAGAAGCATTATTTTGTGTTATCAGCCTATACAATGACAGAAGGTTACATGCTCTTTGAGTCTCACTGTTACTGCTGAATGCTGCTTTCCTATTTGAGCTGCTGAATTAACTGAATTGTGAAGAAAGCTCCAGAAAAGTACGGCCCTGAGCCAAAAAGAGTGTGATAGAGGAGGTGAGACAGGCCAGTTTAAGTGCTCTATTATCAGAAAGACCAGCAGTGGTTGCAGCCTCTGTGGGCGACACACACGAAACAACACGGAACATCATTCACAAAGGACCAGTCTGTAGGCAGCGGGCAGATACGGGACATCACATCCTCTTGGTAGCAAAGACTTCTGCCAAAGCTTGTAAAAGTAAAATATAGTCATTCTTTCTACAGATATATGACTTTAAGATCACAGAGGGATCCGACAGGCTCCTGCCAAAACTCTATTTAAAAGTTGAACCGTGCACAAAAATGCATCTTGATCAGAAACGGTTTGCTATCAAGAGGAAGAATTTCCCAGATCCCATTTTTTTTTCTCTTTTACAGTTGAAAGGCTCTATCAGTGTCTTGCATTCATATATCTACCTGAACCGACATAATTTATTTCCTTATCACAAGTAGCCCAAGAGAGGAAATTAACAAACACGGCTTTCAACCAGCCATTTGGTAATATAGTGCAAATTAAAGTACTCAAATCTATACAAAAAGATTTCAGTGGTTATATATATTAAAAAAGAAAACAGATGCTGTGTTTTTTCTCATTTCCTTTTTAGCTTGACTTTCTCTGTTTTTGTCATTCATTCTTCGTTTTCTTATTTAAAATTACATCATTTAGAGACAAAAAAATTAGCTCGGTGTAGAAGCTGAGCAGACCTAGCTAGTGCGTCATGCAGCTCGTGAAAACAACAGCAGGAAATTTTTTAAAAAAGACAGAAAATTTATGTTAGAAGGTGCAAGAGAGAAATCTGACAGTGGAAGAGATTATTTCTGAGGAGTGCGCATATTTATGCAATGCACGCAGACAGATGCAAGGACAGACGCTTATATACAGTGATATTTACAGATAGCATTTACATGTAAACAAACAGTGTGTCATCCACAGGAGGAGAGACAAATATGTGGACAGACAGCTGATATGATGAGGCAGTACCTGGTGATATTATCCCCACACCTGGACTGAGACCAGAGTGCATAATTAACAGCTGATTGATTCTGAAATCACATATAATTAGAGTTAATCATGTGTAGTATTGCAATACTGCAATATTTAGTTCAGGAAGTTTGATGTGATTAAATAATCCAGTCTAAGGGCTGAACGATTTTTGAAAAAATATCTATCTGTGATTATTTCTGACTGATATTGCAATTGCGATATGATTTGCAATATTAGAGGGAATGGTCATTTTTACATCATTATTCTATTTTGAATTGAAAAATATATTAAAATGATCATGGTGTGATTTTTATGGGGGTCTGTACCAAACAAAGATGTTTTCTTAAGTCTGTAGAATATTAGGTGTAGGCCAGGACATCTCTGCAGCATGACAATATTTAATTTAAAATGGTATTTTGACACGTATTTCGCCTTTGACAAATATTGTGCCTCTTGCAATTTGAAAGTTGCAGTTGGCCGTATTGCAACTCCAATAAAAATTCGATTAATCGTTCAGCCCTAATCCAGTATTACAATTAAGTTTACAATTAAAACTCCAAGAGGAGCGATCAAATGTTGAGTAACACATTTTGAATGGAGGAAAAACGACAGAATGTAACTGAGCCTGAACTGAGGGTAGGAGACATTTTGTGGTGATAAGATTCTTCTTATCTCAAATGCTAAAAGCCCCTAACCTGTGGTGACAATGTAGAAAAAACACAAAAAAAAAAACAAAGTTTTCAGCTGTGCCCTATTGACTGCAGTCAAACTTGGAACTCTCCTTAATTTCAACTGGTCGGCCAATAAAAATATGGCAATGTAGCATACGTATATAAAATATGTCTGTACATTTACAATATTTAAAACATTTACAATGTCGCCAGCTATGTACAACTGGTACGCGTTTCAATGTATACGATGTCAATATGAATGAGATAACGGCTCTTAAAATTAGGAGACAACGTACCAGATTGATTCAGAAGATGTGTACCTCAATGTTACGTCAGTGCTACACAATAAATGCGGGAGAGGGGCCACCGACGCAGTGTAGGTCTCGTAGTTTATGACTGAATGAGGTCAGAGGGACACAATATGCAGGCCGGTCTCATTCCCTGTTCGTAGCAATTACTATGAAAAGTAATGCACTGTAATCCGTACATATAGCATGTAATTGTGAGACACGAGGCCCGGGTTTAAAAGACACAAAGACACGTTCGATCACGCACAGGAGACCGGAGTTCGAAGTCCGTGTGTATCACACGACCATCACATGTATTTAAAAAGGAACACGGTATTTTAATGCCAATCCCTGCGTTTTTTTAGTTTTTTTTTACTAACCATACCAAGTCGTTTTGTTGCCTAAACCTAACTAAGTATATTTGTAGCCTAAACCTACGGAATTCATCCCGTTTCACAACGTTAATAGCAACGTTAATAACGCGTCTATCACATGACCGGGACGTGTTTTTTTTAAAACGTGACACGTGTTCGTATGATACTTACGAACCGCTCTGCAGTACTTTTTCGTATGATATCATACGAACGGTTTATGAGAATGCGTTGCAATATGACTTGACAGCGTTATTTACACTCATGCACTCTTCAGTGAACTAGTTAAAGCTTGAAAGGAAGTGGACAGCAAGTTGATCTAAATCAACGTGTCTTAAGCGACAGACTGGGCCCCTCTCTTTTTGCAGTTTTGATATCCAAACCAAAAGCAAAATCAAACCAAACTCACACAGAAACACCTGCAAACACGTACTGCACAATGTACTCTGTAGAGGCCCAAAGTGAGGAGGCGGAAGGTTTGCCTTATGCCTTGTTTTTTTTCTTTTTGGACTACGCTATCCACATGAATATACACACTACAGTAAGTACAGTAAGTATTCTCGAATGGTATGACCACTAAATGTTAGATCTACGTGATTCAAGAGTTGAGTCATGATTTGAAAGTTGGGTCTGATTGCATATGACATGTTCCACTTTAGCTTCTGGTGCAGCAGAATCAAGCTATCGTAGTTAATGTCTCTTGATTTGACTTTGAATGTGTGTGTTTGTGTGTGTGCGCGTCTCACACAGGTGGCTTTTCAGATCCACGTTTTCCCCCTGAGTCGACTTGTTAAGCCTGAGCCGGCCCAACGCCCGCAGCTTCAAACACGGAGGAGCATTTACACGACTCCTCCAGCCACTGCTCCGCCCGAGGCGGGCAGGCCATCGCTTGCCCGTGTGGGGGTTTACTCTAACGTCCCACTCCTCCAGTCGCGTTTAAGCTCCTACTCCGGCTGTTCGGGGTGGGTGTGCAGGCCGTTTTCAGGGCGCGCGATGCTGTGGTTCTCCCAGAAGGCCTTGTGCAGCTGGTCCACCTCAGACACCAGCGGCAGGCCGATGTCCAAGTGCATCTTCAGGTTCTCCAGCCACTCCTCCAGTTTGGAGAAAGCGGGCCTAAAGATCAAGAAAACAGATAGGGATCTCAGTTTAAAATATAATTTTATTTATTTATATTCACCTCAAAATGCAATAAAACTTAGTCAGAGTTCACCCAGAATTCTAGCTATTCATTGAAATATTTTCAGGGTAATTTGCACAGTTTTAAAGCTAAGGGTTCTATTTTCAATCATGACCATCCTAAATTATCCCTTACATATCACATGGTGATTTTGTATTATGTATACCAGAATATTTTGAATTTCAATAAAGAGATGTTTTTAAAAAATACAACAAAACAAAGTCTCTTTCCAAATATACAGTAATGGCAGGGTCTCCATGATAATCCACAGAACTTGCCATTTCTTGTTTCTTAGTAAAAATATTCTCAGTGAAACTTTGCACAATAGAATATTGTATTTGGTAAAGAAACATTGCTGCTGATTATATTATATCAGGGTGAGCTACAGCCGACAGAAGCGAAACTCAAATTACCCTGAAACTTCGGAGTGAGATGGAAATTGTATTCCTTTTTTTGAAAGGTACAGTGTGTAGTTTTTAGCGGCTTCTAGTGGTGAGGGTCTAGATTGAAATCGATTGAAACACTATCCCGCTCACCCCTCCCTTTCTGAGAAATGCACAAGCTACGGTGGCCTCCAGGGACAAGAAGC
>JAOVVB010159971.1:0-11643 GCA_028570985.1 Heterobranchus longifilis | reverse complement strand
GGGGGGGGGGGGGGGGGGGGGGGGGGGGGGGGGGGGGGGGGGGGGGGGGGGGTGGGAGGAAGATGAAGAGGCAATGGAGGGGGTGGTGAAGTCAGAAGAGGAAGGAACAAAAGGAAGAGTTGAAAGGAAGAGCTAAAGAACAGAGGGGAAGAGGGGAACATATTTCTTGAGAAACATTGCATGCATGTATCATTTTCTTGTTGCATCCCTCTTTGAGGCATTGTGGTGATAATTGCATCCACGCGCTCGCCGTCAGGAGAGTTTCTGATCTCTTCTGATGCGTGCCGGAACATCTCCTCGCTGGCCCTTTCTCTTCCTCTCGGTCTCCTGTCTGAAATAGGGGTTGACACGCGGCCATTGAGCGGAGGCCCGCCGTCATAAAAGACGCGGGGCAGAAATCGCGATCAGGTCCTCTGACAGAGAAAACATCCCCTCTCCTTTTTGCTGCGGGCCTTTCAGTCGACTGAGGCCGTTTGTTCTCTCAGAGCTTCTGACAGGCTGTAATTCTGTTTTAAGACAGAAAAAAAACCTCAAAGTGCTACACGGCGTTCACCAGCAGGCAAAAATATTTTTTCTTAATTTAGTATTTCTTTCAGGATTAGATGAATGCCGCGTCTCTCCTCGGTCATACAAAGCGGCCGATTGTTCCTCGTGACCTCTCAGTCGTTGACTTCCTCTGGCCTCTGCGTGCCCGCACTGTGTTAAACAGCCGGGCTATAAAAGGCATAGCAGAGATGATAGAGGGATTAGGACCTCTGTCACTTCTGTTTCCTGTTCAAAGTCTTATCTCCACCACAGAGAAACCCCGTGTTTCCAGACAAGCCATATATAATTATGTAAATCAAATCTGTAAATCTGTCGAAAAACCATCATGGCGCCAATTTTATTTTAGTCATTGCGGAGCTATATTTCACGACTGCCGTGCCGATGCCCTAGTTTTAATCTATTTCATTTTGCATTATTATTCATGTGCTTTATTAATAAAACACCAACTTATATGTCTGTTCCTTTCTGCTCCAAGATCTTCTTATCTTGGGAAGCTGCGAAGATATTTCTGTGAATATGAGTATTCTGTTTCATTTTTTTTTTTTTTCAGTTTTGAAACTTGATAAATAAAGAAACACCCTGTACCTATTCGAAAAAGACTTTCCTCCAGAGCAAAACGACAGCAGTTGACATTTGTTCAAGCATTAATTACGACCCATATTGACGTTTTGTTAGCATAGATATTATCACCGACTCGTTGATTCGAAAATAAGCGGTAAATTCTACCATGTACATTAAGAAGTACAAGATCGATGAAAATTGAACATTTACTTTGTATAATAGGATTTAACATGCCAGGTGATTTGAGTTAAATGTCAGCATGTCAGCATGCTCACAATTACAACATGCTGATGTGTAGCAGGTATAATGTTTACTATGCTCACATCTTAGTTTAGCATGTTAGCATGCACAAAACACAAAGTACAACTGATGCAAATGTCATTAGTTTTGCAGGTATTTGATCATGAAGCGAAGTACTGAGCACATTACAGTTTTAATGGAGCTAGAGGAAATATTAAGGGATGACTGAAGTTGGAATTTCAGTGTGTTCAGACCAGACGCGAATAAAATAATCTACTCGCTTAATTCGCGCGAGTTTGGATGCTGGAATGTTTTGTTTTGACTCGCTTCATTCACGCGATTCCGCATCATTTACTTCATCGTGCCGTCCAATTTGCGTCATTTACGTCATTCGACCAGAACTTGCGTCTAATCGCGTCTTTACATTGATTTTATATGTCATTTATTCGCGCCCGGTGTGTACACGACATTACAATTCATACTGAGGGGAACATGCATATTTGTACCAAATTGTATGGAAATCCATCCCATAGTTGTTTCACTCAAAACCACAAATGTCAACCTCTACAGGAAAAGTCACCAAAGTCATAAGGATTCATCATCTGGGCACCATGAACGCCCGTACAAAATTTCATGGCAATCCGTTTCACTGTTCCTTTACTCTGGTGTGGTCGAGGTGAAAACTGTGTGTCCACGCAGATGTGTGTGTTAGCTGTGTGTGTGCATGTGTGGTGACAGATTGAGGGTGCTGCTGGGAGACTCTGGGGACCGATGACACCTCTTGCTCCTGTTGCTGCTGAACGTGAGCGGCGCTCTCAGATACGGCCCCCCGGCAACAAGGAAAAAAAGGAGGTGGCACCGGTTTCACTCACCCTCTTTTCTCTCTTTCTGTCTGGTTTAGTTTCCCTCGTTTGTCTCTCTCATTTGTCTTCTCACAAGAGACGACTAGATGTCTCCCGCCTGAGAAGCTTTGCTCCCTGGCATTAAATTGCTTCTGTGTGACAGAGAGAAAGAGGAGCAATTTGCAGCCAGTTTCCACACCTCATATCTCATCACAAGAGGCGCTAAAAAGGTGTAAGACTTGCCGGCAACTGCACTTTTTCCTGAATCAGCGTTCAACAATCATTCTAATAACTGAACACCAGTAATCCATCCTCTGCTTTTGCATCTTGGAGCATCAGCGGATTAAGATTCACACAATCCTGGAAACTTAAAAAAGGCTCAACTCCAGATCATGAGTTTTGTTTTGTTTTTTTTACTCCTTCTAACAAAGGAGAAACTCCACAGAAGTGATCTTTAAAAAGGCTCAGAAGATGAGCACTGTTCTACAGCATTAGACTGAAGAGAAGAGAATGACAGCCCGCGTTTCTCAAACTCTGCCAAATATACACTCTCTCTCCGTACTTCCCATCTCTCTGACATGCTTTGGTTAGAAGTTGAGAACCAGGGGAATTCCAGCCATGATGAAAGAGTGCAGCTAACTCCAGAGTAAACAGGGCAAGACCGAACAAAGAGACCCGAGAGACAAGTGAAATCATTAATGCATCAAAGGCTGTCAAAAGAATACGGTCTGAGAGTCTGAAAGTGTAAACACAGCAGATGGCGAGCATCTCATCCTTGGACGGGCGATCCAGCCCCGCTGACACGGAATTAGCCCCTACTGAGGTTGTTTGTATCGGCCTGTCAGTGAGAAGGGATAATGGGGGAAACTCTCTGCACGGATTATGAGATGAGGCTGTGCAGATTTGACAACAAGAACACCTCATCACAAAAAAATAGGAGTCATTATCGTTGTTATTATTATGCACTCAAAATTCTGCTTTACTACAAGTTGCGTTTATTTTTGGTCATCTTGTCTATCTGTTTTGATAACGTTATACTATATTTTAGTGCCAGAGTCTGTGCAGATACTGGAGCCGCAGTATCGAGGTCCCGTCCACACACACCCACCCGATCAATCATGATGTTTCCCCCTGTTTTTATAGCATCAAATAACTAATTAAAACCAAACATCAGCGTTATACTATATATATATATATATATATATATATATATATATTAACGCACTGGTATTGGATCGGTACTTGCCGATACACAAGTTCAGGTATCAGAACATCTCTAATCTCTAAACCTGCAACAAGCTCAGTTGCTGACTTGGTTAAAACTGCAAAAAAATATATATAAGAAACACATCTTAAACATATGGGCTTAACACACAAGGGCTGATAGCTACTTACTTTGTGGTGTTTTACACATGTTATTATTGGTGCATGGTGTTTCAGATGTAGCTGTTGACTCTGTATTATTTATCTGCCCTCAGAGTCAGCAAATGACAGTGCTTTCTCTGAACGAGAATGTTATCTTCTCGCCGGAGCTATTATTGGGTTAGTTGCTGCTCTGAGCTCACATGAGGACACGCAGATTCACCGGCAGCACACGGAACTGTATAAACTGTGGATGAGTGGGTCCAGGGATGTACAGATAACATGCAGCCTCACTCTCACTAGTGCGTCCCTTTTTTCCATGGATATTTTCCATTGTTTCTGAATTATTTAAATGCTTTGTTTCTGTGCCATTGCTTTACTATGGCTGACAGCTGAAAGCATGATGCAGTCATGTCAGGATATTAAGGTAGAATGCCATACACACATTTATCCATCAAATCTAACATTTTTTTCAGAACCACAACAGAATAGATCTGCAATGATTCGTTGAGTAATCGATTAGTCGATTGACAGAAAAATAATCGCCATCTATTTTGATAATCGATTAATCGATCAAGTATTTTTTCATGAAAAAAAGACAGAAAATGCTGTTTTCAGCCTCTCAAATATGGTGATTTTCTGCTTTTCTGTTTTACGTCATATTAAACTGAATATATTTGGGCTTTAGACTTTCAAAACAAGACATAATTTAACAACATCACCTTGGACTTCAGTATTTTCTGACATTTTATGCCAACAATTAATCGAGACAATAATTGGCAGATTAATCGATAATGAAAATAGTCGTTCGTTGCAGCCCTACAACAGAGTAATGCATTAAAAATCATTATTACGAATACATAAATAAAATAAGGACTTAAACTGTTAAAATAATTGGACGGGATGATGGTATGGCGGTAATAATTACTCACTGCACCGGACAATTGTGTACATGCACAATTACAGCAAGTACAACAAGAGGTCAAAGTCTGTTGGTAACTGTGATGTTAACAGACAGTTTTAGTGATACTTTTACAATACATTTTACTTTATTTTCTTCTAAATATGTTTGGCTACCCTGCGGTTTGTTTACAACCTGCATGATCACCTGACTGCTCGTTTCAATCTGACCTCCGGACGTTCGAGAGAAGTTTGTTTAACAGATAATATCTGCAAACATGACTGAACACAAGACGGTGTTTTGTCAAAGTGGCATTTAGTGAATATTAACCGTCAAGTTTCTCAGTGACAACTGAGCCAGCGTCCGCTACAAAAACTACATAATTAAACAGACAATGTGGTTGAGCAATGCGGCTGTCAGGGTGATCACATTTTATTCATGCTTCACTTCCTGCCCGACAGCCTCGTCTTGACCCCGCAGTCACACGGTGAAAGACGTGAAATGAACAAGAGAGGCTGGTGGGGGGGGGGGCTGGATTTATATGGTTCCACTAACCTGATTACGTTTCCTAAAAGGCTGCTATCGTAGAAACTAAACCATATTTTCCTGATCTTACTTGAACTGAAAGTTTAAGAGGTGGACAAATTAATAGAAATGCCACAAAAATTTCACACTTTTAAAACTTAAAAATACACTGCAAATAATTGCCATTTTATATTTTATTTATCAATTATTTATTTAGATTAGTCGCTTAACTTAATTTGTTTTGTCTATATAAGATCAAAAAACAGTGAAAAATGCCCATCACAAGTTCCCACAGGTGACATAATCACAACAGTCAACACCCAAATGGGTTAAATTCACAATACAACTTTTAAATAGTTGTTTTTACAATAAAACTGAGAAAATCGGCTAAATCTTCACATTTCAGAAGCTGGAAATTTGCTTGATAAATGACTTCAAGAATTAATTCAGTATCCAAAATGGGCTAACTGATAAATCTTAATCTTTTCACCACTTCTTAAAATTGCTAAACATATGCATCTGTCACCAACAAAGTAAAGCTATTTTCCTTCTACTTACTCAGTCTAAATATTCTTGATATAGTAGACATTAGGCACGTTCTGCTTCCTAATCCATACTGCAGGCCACATGTCAGTTTCATGTCAGTAAAACATCTTCTCTCACACACACACACACACCCAGAGCTCCAGATCAATGGCACGGGACAAGTGGATCAGTGGCTGAAAACATGAGCACAGATTTCATTACAAAAATGATCGATTAAATCAATACTCCGTGTGGAGTGCGTGCGTGCGTGCGTGCGACAGGTCCAGAATAATATGCACGTCTGGTTGTGATGTAGGGAGAATGAACTGTCCACAACTGACTGCTTTTATGACACCCACGAGTGTGTGTGTGTGTGTGTGTGTGTGTGTGTGTGTGTGTGTGCGTGTGCGTGTGCGTGTGTGTGTGCGTGTGCGTGTGCGTGTGCGTGTGTGTGTGTGCACACGGTCTCTACCAGAATACTGATCTGAGCTCTACCTTCATAGTGAAATATGATAGCTGCTTACAAATAAGCTCAGAGAGCGATGATGCACATATCATATCCTCTTCCTCCACAAAACCAGAGATACACATCTTCAGGGCCGACAACAAAGGTGTGTGTGTACGTGTGTGTGTGTGTGTGATATATAATCCAGACAGAGAGCGGTGAACATTGCATGTGTATATGTGTGAGGTCATCCATATGTGTACCTGCCTTTTTGTGTGAGCAAGAGGGCAGTGAAAGAGTGTGTGTTTGATTTAAGGAGGCACCGTGCCAACTGTCTGTGAGGCCCAGAGGGGTCAAGAATGTTGAGTCTTCTCTCTCTATCTTTAGGTATGTGGATGGTGTGTGTGTGTGTGTACACACATGTCACAGGGGAAGCATGCACCTGTGGGTACATCTTTTAGACAAAGATGGAGTGGTATGTTAGAAACTGGCTCAAGACACAGACACAGACACACAGACACACACACACACCTACACACACACATCGGTGAGTTTCTATAATCTCAGTACGTGCCATCCATCTTTCATTGGTGTAATATATTGTAGTCTGTAGTCACATACCGAACATGTGAAAGCAGCTGTGTGTTCATCAGCTGCACATCAAAGAAGGAGTGGTGCATTAATTGTGAGCTCCTTTCTAATTGCCAGTCAGCCCTGCCTGAACTAACACTATTCTTCATATATTCTGTATGTCGGTATGTCATTTTTGTAATCATGTACATTTTGTGATATGTGGATTTAAAAAAAACTACAGTTTTTGTAGGATCATACTCCGGAGGACCAGGTGCATGGATAAACAGAAGTGGTGCATAAATAAAACATTCCAACGTGACTCTGCGTTTGAGATTCATCATTCAGCCTGTTGCATTTAAAAGGAGGGACTCTGTAGCAGGCGATTTATACCCCTTTCTGACCAAAAATCCCACTAACACCCCCAAAACATCTGGGTTTTATCTTAGGTTACAATCTGCATTCATTCCCGGGACAAATGACTCTGCAGTGGTCACAGGTATTTATTGGCTAATTTTCACCCCTTTACCTGCGCGATGCTGTGACGCACATCATCACAGCACTCAAACCAAGTTTGAAACAGAGTGTAGGAGCTGCCTTTATGTTTATTTCTGTTTGCATAATGTATTAATTTTCTGTGTATGTTTACTAGTGCGTGTGACCTCCGTAGGTGGCGAGGGCGCTATAGTCGATAAAGGGATGTGCATTACGCAGGGCGGGTTACAGCAGATACCGTCATTGACCTCAGCCTCCCTCAGCCAGATTATTGGAAACTGCAACATTAATTAAGAAACAAAAGACTGCATCTTATTTTCCTGTTATGATTATTTTTTCATTAAAACTGAGCAACTGAGAACGGATCACACTCTCTTTGGATTTATTTTGGAAAGAAGGCTGCGAGTCTGACACACTGCACCCGTATTATCCAAGTGGTAAAAACAAAAGGCAAAGTTGAATGGAGGTGAAAGGACATACTCAACTTTAAGTTTTCTGCCACTACACAGAGACTGAATAAACAGATATTTAAAAAACACCCAAACATTTTCACTGGCCTCCATGCTGCTTCACTGTTTACTAACCCTGTAAGAGTGGCGTATCTCAGAGCCAGTGTGTGTGTGTGTGTGTGTGTGTGTGCGTGCGTGGCAAGTCGAGTCAAGTGTGTGATGGAGCGAGTGAGAGAGTCACAGTGAATGCAGACTGCAGGGCGAGCGGTCGGAGCGGAAAAGAGTTTACAGCAGAAAGGTTAACACCTGCTGGCGTACTCGTCTTCTGCAATGGGAAAGAGGTCCATCGCCTTTTTTGATGTGTTTAAAAAAAACAGCATATATAGGCCTACGGCATTAGAGTCTCTCCATTTAAAATGCAACAGGCTGAAGAAGTCCTATCGGCCTATCCTGCTGCTGAACCAAAATCAGTGTATGTCAGGACTGTTTGATGCGTTTTGTACGTCTATGAAAAGTGTCTT
The DNA here is from genome assembly GCA_028570985.1 of Heterobranchus longifilis. Classification (NCBI taxonomy): domain Eukaryota; kingdom Metazoa; phylum Chordata; class Actinopteri; order Siluriformes; family Clariidae; genus Heterobranchus; species Heterobranchus longifilis. The sequence continues at coordinate 3,661 of JAOVVB010159971.1, read as the reverse complement.
ATGTGTAGCTGTTATGTTCCACCTGTGTGTACATTTCTTGAACGGAACTGCCTAAGGACGAAAAATTAATTTCAGTGTAGCAGCTGTGTACATGGATCAGATGGATCAGGACTGGACCGGGTGTTGCCTCGTTGCAAGTATTGACGCAGCAACATCAGCACACACCACAGCAATAAAGTAACGCACGTCACATCCATTAAGTGTAAAAGCATTTTAAAGAGACCAAAGAGATTCATTGCTATCCTCAGGGAACTTACTGTGTTTGAGACAAAAGATTTCCTGTCTGCCCTGTCTTCTTCTTGCTCTCTACACATAGCATAGTATAGTATAGTATAGTAAAGTATAGTATATGTTATATATGCTATAGTATATGTAGTAGGGCTGGGCGGTTAATCAAATTTTATTTTCAATTGCGATTTTGGCTTCCAACGATTATGAAAACAAGATAATCATGATAAAAAGATTATTATGCACATTCCATTTCACAATGATGCTCTGGTTTTGTCTGGTGTTATAAATCCAGCACAAACTTTCCTTTACAGCGGTGCACTTTCGCCCTTTTCCACTGAGTTACTGACTGGAATATGTTTATATTATTATTATGTTTTCATTAGGTTGTGGAAGTGCACTAACATTACAACACAGTTGATCTTATTTATTTTTATTTAATTTATTTTTATTTATTATTTTTATATTTATTTAAATGTATGTGTATATATATTTATATATATATATATATATATAATATATAGATATATATAATTTATTTTATTGATTTATCTAAATTATATTACATGTATTTTTTTATTTGTTTTTCAGTTGAATTATATTTAAAGTTGAAGAAAATCCACTGTTATACTTTCTTTTCTTTTTTTTAAGTTCAATAAATGCATGATGTTTCCAAAGTCAGTGAGTAATCATGTTTAATAATCGTGATCTCAATATTGACCAAAGTAATCGTGATTAGGATTTATGGATGTATATGTAGTATATAAAAGTTTGGAGACAGACATACATCTTGTTTCAATGCAAAGAATTCAAAGATCTGCTGTTTGCTTGGGTTTTGCTTCCTGAATGAAGGGACAATCAACTTGACCTGTTTGCTGCTGATCTGAAACTGACCAGTCAGGAATCTCCCTGCTATCTACCCAGCTGACTGTGAATATACCGTCAGTCCCCAGCCGCCCTGCTGCTACTGATGTCCTTGTGCGAAAATATTCCCTCTGCTGCTCTCTCTCCGCCTTTGTTGCAGACACTTGAAAGCTCCAACATGTCCTGCATCGCTGCTGTTCCTCCCTTTTCATCTGTGCAGACCAGAAACTGTACACACAGCGAAAAAGTTTTAAACTTTTTTTGTGTACATTTTATCAGCGTTGTACACAGAACTACCAGAAAAAGCTGCATTTAACTTTAGCTGATTTTTTGGTTTATCACATTTCTGTCATTTAATGTATATTTAACGTATATTTAAAGAAACAGTTCCACATTTTGAGAAATATGCATATTCACTTTCTTGCAGAGAGTTAGATTTATTTTTTATATTTATACTAAGCTAAGCTAACCTGCTGCTGGGTGCACATATGAGCGTGGTTCTCTCGGCAAAAAGGTGAATATGCATATTTCCTAAATGTCAAACTATTTCTTTAACATAGAGAAAAAATTGTTTTCTAGTTACTGCTAAGGTGACCAAAGGGCAAATTCTGCAAAAAAACCCTTTCAAATTTCTTGTCAAAGCTGCTATTCAGCTGTAAATGTCAATGTTGTAAAACAGGCTGGACTATGTGCTGAAATCCCATCGTTCTTTATAAGTATAGGAATTCACAATAGGTCGGTTAATGTACATGCATGTACACACCTACACACAATCCACAGATGCAGCATTCTTAATTCACTTAGCAGAGCTAACACATTCATTTACCCCATGCAAATGAGAAAGTCATAAACACAAGCAAAGCAATAGCAATAGAGCGGCATTGCCTAATCAATCACGGTGTGTGTGTGACAGGCACCGGCGCTCTCAACCCTTCATATTGCCTACAAAAACTAATTCCCAACAACACAGATGGCACAAACAAAAACAACGACAACACAGCACAAGCTCTCACTCATCACTGCGCACTCAAGAGAAGCCTCTGAGCAGAGGATCAATCACTGCATGAGTGGGAAGAGGATAAGACGACATAAGAGAAATGAAAGTGAAGGGAAGGCATGTATAAACATGCCCACACGCACACACACATCCAAGTGTGTGTGTGTGTGTGTGTGTGTGTGTGTGTGTGTGTGTGTGTGTGTGTGTTTGTGTTTACAGCTGAGGGCCCAGTGTGGAGGAATAAAGCAGCTGCAATCCAACAGCCACAGACACAACAATGAGTCATCCTGGCTGTTGTTCATCAAACAGGCACTAGTGGGAATTCCTGCAAGACACACGCACGCACGCACGCACGCACGCACGCACGCACGCACGCACGCACGCACGCACGCACGCACAACTGTAAGCAGTGACCATCTCGATCGGTAAATACTGGTCAAACATCCAGAACACACACCTGAGTGTTAGCACTGTTCCTCATTGCAGAAACAGGTTTTACCATGACACACACTTATAGCTAACAATGTATTTCCCTTTGCAGTCAGATTATTTAGTGCAGACATGAGAACGTTTCCAGGGGACTCTCCTCCCCCGAAAAATGCCACCTCTAGTGGCCATAGTAATTGTGACGGGAGCTAAGCAGGAAGTCAAGTAACGTAGTATTAAAACCAAGAAAGTCCAGGGTGGGGGTTGACTGGTGTCTCGTTTGAAATTATAAGTCAATGTTGAGTTACTTACGGAAGTGAAGTAGCGTAACAAATGTACTGATTTTAACCCAAATTACAATATTTTTCTAACCCTGGACAAGCAGTTGTTGTGCCTAAACCTAAACAAACTGTGACTGTTTCATAATGTTGACCACGTGTTTGAAACTGCGACCGTTATGTTTCGGTACTGGACATGTTGATCTCCTGCCACGCTAATTTAGGAAACGCGTCGTATTAGAGGGTAGGAACAATCGACCTACAGAATGTGGTCGCATGGGTTGGAGGACTTGTTGGTTTCCAGGTTGTTGGATCCAAGTAAACTTCAGATATTGTTTTGTCAAAAGGCACAAAAAAAGGAAGTGCATGCTGTTGAAAAATCCCCACCTTCTTCTGTAAAGCCAAGGAGAAGACATGCAGAGCAAACTCAAGCAAGGGGAGATTAAAAGAAAGCGATAGGGAAACCTGGTCTTATTACAGAAAAACACCAGCACATCAATAGAAAATAGATTTCCTTAATTTCTCGCTCTCAACTGTTCACAATCATTACACAAAGATATTACTGAATTACATATTGATGTTTTAAACTGCACTGACTTTAAATCACAGGTTTCCCAATATAAACAGCAGTTTCTGGTTTCTGCAGTAAAGTTAAAAAAAAAAAAGAGCCCTTAAGTGTGCGATCTGGCTTCCACCTCATCATCTCTGCTGTAAGTTGCAAAATGAAAAAAAAAGCAAAGAGGCCTTCAGAGGTGGAGGACTCATGTAATATGCATAGCCACTAGTTCTTTTGAGTGTGAGTGTGTGTGTGTGTGTGTGTGTGTGTGTGTGTGTGTGTGTGTGTGTGTGTGTGTGTGTGTGTGTGTGT
>JAOVVB010159960.1:0-11643 GCA_028570985.1 Heterobranchus longifilis | reverse complement strand
CACACACCCTCACACACACACACACACACACACACACACACACACACACTCACATTCCCATGCATTGTGTTGTTTGTGTCTCTGAATATTCATGCAGTTTCTTTTCCTCAGATCCTGCGGTGCAGTTGTAATTGCGCATTGTTTTGTTAGTATTTGCGCACATTATATTAGTGGACAATTTGCAGTTTTTTTCTGATCTTTGCACGTGAGATTTAGGAGGTGCTTGGTGCAATAATGGGCCTTTAAGAGAAATTGAAGATGACTTTTATATACAGGCCTGTCACTGAAAGCTGCTGGTCTCTGGAACGAAAATTAACATGAAATTGCGAGCAAAACGGTAATAGCCTTTGTATTTTTAAAAGAAGAAAATGTGTTTTTATGTTGGTAAAATGTTTTTAAGAGTGGTGCATTTTGTTGTTGGTTGTTGAGTGAAGGATATTCATGTTTTTTCGTTACCTTTCAGGCCCTCAGTGTTTTATTATTAACGCTCTAATGGTTTAACTGTGATGTGACGAGGCTGGGGTTTTATTTTGGAGAATAAATGAAAGTTTTTTTTCCCTCTCAGGCTGACGATGATGACGAGGGGGGGGATGAGAATAAGGCCAGAGGAAACTGGTCCAATAAACTGGATTTTATTCTGTCCATGGTCGGGTACGCGGTGGGACTGGGCAACGTGTGGAGGTTTCCTTATCTTGCCTTCCAAAATGGTGGAGGTAAGACTTCAATAAGGGTTTATGCTTTTTATTAAAATTCCAGATTCAGAAACGAAAAAATCTGTTCAGAAAATACGACATTTTCATCGTTTTAAATCAGGAGTTTGAAGGATGTTTCTTCTAACTGCAGGCCTTTAACAAGGCGGGAAATATGACACTAAAAATGCAAAAAAAAGATTAAACAGGCGAGATTTTGTTCCAGAAAATAAATAAATAAATACGATAAGATAAGATAGAACTTTATTAACCCCATCTTTTTGTGCCAGAGATTGCTAAAAAATTACAATATACATACATGCATAAGAGGAAAAAAAATAGAGTAATAAATGTAAAGTGTATAAGGAGTGATGTTAACACCAGAAATAAAGACAAAGAAAAATGCATTAAAATAATGTATTGCACCATTTCACAGCTGTCAAAAAAAATGTCACAGATGATAATCAATACTAACAATAACAGTCCCATTATATTTATTATCATATTATTATTATTATTATTACTAATTTGTTCAGCTGTGCTTGAAACCATTTACAGATAATTTATGTTTCTTTATTCATTAATCAATGTAATAATAATAATAATCTTTATTTGCATAGCACCTTTCATACAAGAAATGACATAAAATGATCATTAAAAGCATGTTAAAAATATTAAGAACAATAATAATAATAATAAAATAAGCATGCAAACAATGCATAAAAATTGCAGCAGAGATCACATAAAAAGTGTAAATCAAATACATTGAATGCATCAGAACAACAACAGCATAAAACCAGTAGCACAGTTGTATTAAAAAGTGCAGCAGAGAACAATGCAATGTGTGTAGTTTAAATACCAGCAACTTAATTCCCCTTTTATTTTGAAATCCTGTCAGTTTCAGCCTTTTTTTTTTTTTTCTTTCTTTTTAACCTGCAGCCGCGGTGTGTTGTTTAATGTCCCCCCTGCAGGAGCTTTCCTGATCCCCTACCTGACCATGCTGGGGATCGCCGGGATCCCCATCTTCCTGCTGGAGGTGTCTCTGGGACAGTTTGCCAGCCAGGGGCCCGTGTCCGTGTGGAAGTGCATCCCGGCTCTGCAAGGTAAACTACAAAAACACACTTAAAAAAATAAATAAATAAAGAGCAATTCATGAAATAAATTTTGTTATCATTACGAATTCTCTACTTTTTCTTTAAGAGTAATTTATATACCCTTTCGTCTCATTTATTTATTTTAGGTTGCGGGATTGCCATGTTGATAATATCTGTCTTGATAGCCATATACTATAATATTATAATGTGCTGGACACTGTACTACCTGTTCGCTTCGTTGAAGGGCTCACTGCCATGGGCTAACTGTAGGAATGAGTGGAACACGGTGGAATGTAAGGACAAAGACATGCTGCTGTTAGGTAAGACTCACACACACACACACGCACACACACATGCACACACACCAAAAGCACCTCTCTCTGCACAATGCGCAATGCGTCATGACTCCCTCAGCTGAGGTGTCCTGCAGTATAATGAATCCTGACCTGTGATCTCTGCGGTGTTTTCACTCCTAAAAAAAACACTTTAAATGTCTTTTTTTTATTTTTTTTAATGATACTTGCCATTGATGTGTAAGGAGATGCTTTAACACACTTAGAAACACACATTTTATACAGTTTTCTTCCTTTTGTGTGATAATGTCAGATTTGTCTGTTTGGGTTTATTTTATTTTGAAACTGTCAGATGAAGTCAGAATGTGGCGTTCAGGGACACGGGTGTGTTTTTGGTGTCGATGTGCGTCGAATAAATATCGAAGTTCTGTTAATTTCGTGCGATATTCGTCTTTTAGTGATTCTGTGAATTCAGCACAAAAAGTGCTGGCTGGACACATTTACTGTACAGACTGCTGCAGTGCTGCAGTGCGCGCGAGACTGACCCCTGCTGGCTGCTGCACGCGCTGCAGCAGGCAGCAGGCCCGTGCAGATCTGTCGTCTCTGTGTGACAGATGCAAACAGGCAATAAGAAAATAATGACAATGATTAATAACTGTAAGATATTCATTATGTTTACATGCAGCAGGGTGAAATATTATAAACATCTTTACAATCTGATTATAGTCCTGCAAAATATATATACACAAATATATATACACACAGGCCCACTGTGTTCACTGTAGTTTTTAATGTTCACTTTTTTTTTGCATGTGATTACTTAAAGAAAAAAGTAAAGTTGATTTTTAGTGATCTAATACTGCATAATATATTCAGTGACATGGTATTACACAAAAATACAAGAAAAAAGAACATACAATAAAAATAAAAATAAACATAAAAAGACAGGATTAAAAAAAACATTAAAAACAAATGTAGTAGGCTATTGAACAACATACAATACAAAAAACGAAATTGAAAGACAGGATAAAAAAATTAAAAAAAATAATAGACTACTGAATAACATACAATTAAAATAACCTAAATAAAAAGACAGGATAAAAAATAAACATATTATTTTTAAGTACTAGGCTATCAAACAACATACAATTACAAAAAAAAGATAATTAAAAAGACAGGATAAAAATAAAAAAATAAATAAAAAAGTTGCAGATTATTGAACAACATACACTTAAAAATAAATAGATAAAAAGACAGGATAAAAAAGTAGTAGGCTGTCAAACACCATATAATTAAAACCAAATAAATAAATAAGAAACTCAGGATGAAAAAGTAAAAGAAAAAATAAAAGAAAAAAGTAGTAGGCTTTCAGGTATATATTTGTAAAAAAATAAAATAAAAAAAGAATAAAAGCCTTGCAGAGCAGAGAGCTGTATTAAAGGAGCACAGCTCATTTTGACTTTTCCCTTTTTACAGAACAGCGAGTAATTTGATTTTCTCTTTAATATGGATTCCATACTTTATTAAAAGTCTTAATGATCGTTTTATTTTCTCCAGCTTTAGAAAGTACAATAAGTCTTTGACTGATGTTCATATTTTTGTGTGATTTATGGAGGTGGATTTCTGTAGGCCACATTCTGTGCTGCTGTAGAATTAGATTCAGTAGTTTGTGTTATTTTTCCATTTATTTACAGAAATCTCTGTCTTTCTCTGCCTCTGAGGGGCTGAGTTATTGTTTTGTTAAAGATAATGTGTAGATTTGGGGTTTTTTTGCAAAGCACTGTACATGTTTTCTGCATTAACATCAGGATTTAAAAAATGTGAGTCATATAAAAGAAAAAGAAGCTGTTTTGTCTGCACACTTTGTCCGATGTGTCTGCATGAAAAACCGTGCAGTCAAAAGAAAAACAGGTTTTCTTATCTTATCTCTCCTGGAGTATCTGAAATGAGGCAGATTCTGTATAATCATTTCTGTTATTCACTTCTGGCTATTTATCAACAACAAAAAAAAAAGGGGAGAAAAAGCTAACGTGGTTAGCTGAGCTCCACGCTGCAGTCTGCAGAGCAGCGGGCGGTAAAGCTCTCCGTGTGACGTGTGTTGGTTTGTGATTGGAACAGACTCGTGCATCCTGCGGGACAGAAACATCACCTCCATCAGGAACTCCTCTTTCTGTCTGTCCGCTAACACGGTGGGAAATCTGAGCAAACTCATGAACATGAGCGTGGACGCAAACAAGACCTACGTCAGCCCCAGCGAGGAGTACTTCAAGTGAGTGCGACATTTAAAAGATCTAACTTTTCTGCATGAAAATGTATAGAAACGACTAAACAAATGTTAGATATTTTGTTGTGTATTTACCAACAAGTCCTCCAAATCATACGACCACATACATCGTATGTTCCGACCCTCTAATACGCTGGTTCCCAATCTGCGGGGTCGCGACCCCCACTAGGGGTCGCCAGAGCTCCACATGTCTCCACATTTCATTCATTTCTGTGAAGAAAACTTGTTATTTTAAAAGTTTGGATTATTATTCAAGATATAAACTCATATATAAGGACTAAGGACATTATTAAGTATGCATTTGTAAAAAGGAAAGAAAAAAAAAATATTAAAAGTTACTAAAAATAACAGGAAAACTCATCTCTGATACAATATTGACAGGCAATAATACAAAATGTATTCAAATCGTTTTTTACACAAACTTCCTGCAGATATTGCGTTTATTATTTGGGTTAATTCTTCAGTTTATCAGTTGTTCTGTACTGTTGTTGTTGTTGTTGTTGTTGTTGTTGTTGTTGTTGTTGTTGTTGTTGTTGTTGTTATGCATTGAATATAATATTAAATATCCATAAAATCTGTCACTAAAGCGTGAGATATTCCTGCTGTTTAACACCCGATCAGCTCTTTAAGAGACGAGCAGCCGTTCTGAGTGTATTGATTATTGATTCCAATGGGAGAAGTGAGCTCAGATTATGATCGGTCCTTTCTCCCCATAGTCACCAAAGTAAATACTGGATCCAGTTTTCACAAGAAGCCACATTTCTCCTGAACATCCTGACACTAACATGACGGACAGATCAGGAGACAATTCACTTCTTCTGACGAACTCTCGTCAGATCTGAATGTTTTTAATGATAAATATGACTGTTAACTGTGTAGATATCTAATGTCAGCAAAATAAAATATGAAGAAATCGTGCAAATATAACTTTTCATCCATGCACATGATGTTTACTAGACTTTTACTTGGCGGTATCTCTGATACGCAGAAGAACTCCCTCAGACCTAAACGTGTTTTAAACGTTGTTAAAAAAGGACGTTGTGGCAGCAGGTTCAGGTTTAGGTTTAGGTTTAGGTTTAGGTTTAGGTTGAGGTTCAGGTTTAGGCAACAGAACCAGTGGGTGGAGTTCTGCAGAGTGCAGATGTATGTATGTTTGAGTGTGTGTGTGTTTTGTGCCCTGCAGGTACAACGTGCTGCACATCTCTAAAGGAATCGAGTATCCCGGAGACATCCGCTGGCCGCTGGCCGGCTGCCTGCTGCTGGCCTGGCTCATCGTCTACGCCTCTGTAGCCAAAGGAAGCAAGTCATCAGGGAAGGTACAAAACACACAACACACACACAAAACACACATAATACACAGACAAAACACACATAAAACACACACAAAACACACACAAAACACACATAAAACACACACAAAACACACACAACACACACACAAAACACACACAAAACACACATAAAACACACACAAAACACAGACAAAACACACACACAAAACACACACAGAACACACACATAATCTCAGAATAAACTACAAAACAGTGACATCAGCGCATGTACACACACACACACACACACACACACACACACACACACACATATATATACAACATAAACACATAAATATTAACACAACAGAGCTGCTGTCGCCATGTGAACCCTGAGGCTGTCTGCAGACTGTAATCCATCCTGCTGCGAATCACTTATCAATTTACAAACAAATATAATCTTCATACACACACAAATATCATCTTCATACACACACAAATATCATCTTCATACACACAAATATCATCTTCATACACACACAAATATCATCTTCATACACACACAAATATCTTATATTAAAACACACAAAGCACCAAAAGTGATAAAGGCTTGTGTTTCAAAATCAAACTTAATGTGATTTAATGACAAAATAAAAGACAGAATCTATGTTTCCTGCTGTGATTGTGGAGATGTTGAATTGTGCTTCTTGTATGTTTATAATTAATATTTAACATTTTCACTCAGCAATAAAAACAACAACAACAACAACAACAACAACAACAACAACAACATGCTTTAATCAGCCTGTTACGAATGTTGCAGTGATTGTGTTGTGCTTAAGAAGCAGACCTCCCACTGGAAAACACACACACACACACACACACACACACACGCACACACACACACACACATCAGAGCCATTGTAAACGGATTATTTCTGCTAGCCGTTTTGGCTGTAAGACATCAAAGAGTGTATTAATCATCTCTTACAGCAGGCTCGGTGGGTTCTTAAACTACAATACGGGCAGCGCTACGCTTCTGTTGCTCCAGCACATTATTTCAAACCTAATACTTTTTCCTGAGCTCCATCAAAGCTTAACACACCGTTATATCAGGTCTAATGTTTGATAAGAACTGGTATCATCAGAGCGTGAAAGTGATTCTGTGTGCTTTAGTGTAAGTGTGTGTATACTGTATGCAGAGAAATAACTTTGGGGATGCTGACCACTGAGGATACTGACACAGCTTGACAGACACACACTTCTGGTGAGCACATCTACTTATCACAGTATGAAGAGTGTTAATGTTCAAGCAGCACTTTCACTGTAATACCTGCAGAGGTGTAAGACAGCAATGAAATGAGACGTCCTTAACTAGCCAATAAATTACATGGGATTACTGTAAATTGTATGGTCTGTCCCTCATGTCAGTCATGTCACTGCTCCAACCTGCGGGTGTCATATTGAGTTGCTACATAATATTGACTTGTGTTGTCACAGTTTATCTACTCCGGCACCTTGTTTGTGTGTCTAAGTAGAGATATCATGTTCTGACTTATGCCGGCCTCACACCAAACCACTTTGGTTGTGGCTCGCTCCCTTGATCTCGATCGTTTGGTGTAAAGGCTCATTTATGCTCAATGTATTGCTTAACATCTATTGTCAACGTAAAGGACGCATGGAAGTATGTGGGCAGTGACGGTGACATTGTTTGAAATGAACGTATTTATTTTCCTTTTGAAAGGGAGCATAAATGATCCTTAAAGTGGTCATAAAACCCAGTCTGAGGGGTCTTCAGTTGGTCTTTTTATCGCCTTGATGTTCCGATGACATCAAACATATTCAGTGTTATTGTACATTTTTAGTCTTGGCTCATGCAAATAGTGAAGTTCAATGACATCAACATTGTCAACAACGTGCGCTCTGTCCAGCACCAAACAAGCTGCAGACAGACAGGAAACATGGAGGGGACTCCAGTGCAAGAACGTGAACAAGTCTCAGTTGTGGAGTGAAGAAGAGGCGGTGTTTAATTCAGCATGTATCTGATCTTCCAAACATCACTTATTTTAGTGAGAAATCTTCTTTTTTGAGATGGTTCGCCTCTCATTCCCACAGTCTTCTCCCACTAAAATAACAGAGGCTGGTAAAATCCAAAATGTAAAGTTTGTATTTAAATAACATTACAGTTTATCTTTATGGATTATACTGATGCCGAATTGACAAGAATACTGTGGACATACGGTGCCTTTTAACTTGTTTTTCTGGAGTCATGTGTTTTTTGTGGACACACAAGGAATTGTTAATGTCATATTTCCTAAAGGGAGTTTGGCGTTATATTTTCCACCAGGAGCAGGATGGGAAATAATCTCAAAAGGAATCTAGTCTTGCAAATAATGACCCTGTAAGATCCCCATTCTTTGCAAAATCTTATAGTCTCTGACTGAAAACTCACATTGACTTTAAGATGTCAGAGGTGTCAGGATGTTTATTCTTTTAAAAGTATTTTCAAAGACTTCTAGTGTATGTAGGCATTTAAAAACTTGCTAGGTTGGTAGCAGAGTTTTGCAAAGTCAATTCTGATTTGTTGTTTTCTCTTTAGATATTATCTGGCCAGCTCCAAAGCTTTGTATTCAGACTTCTTTTTTTTTTTTTTTGTCCTTCCCTGTCCCTTTCTATCTTCCCCTTTATTTACTGGTGCAATAAATAAAAGTAAAGATGTTCATCTCTCTCCCACCCCACCTCTGTTGGTGGAATGACCTTCCCAGTCCACAGGGCTGTAGATTCACTCCTAATCTTAAAAAGTAAATTGAAATCTCATTTCATCAAGAAAGGCCTTACATTTCCACCCTACATCCTCCTCTGTGTGCACATTATAGACGTTCATTCCATTTGCTAGCACACAAAGTTACAGGAGGATACACATTCTTTCAGACTGCATTTTCAACCTGCCACAAAATGCACAGTCTCTGCCCTACCATCAAGTATTTGATTCTGTATATACTTGACCTAACCACAAAAAACAACCAATCCCTCATAAAAAAAACATAAAAGTAATATTTAAATGCAGTGTGACAATAAGAGCACATCCAGCATACACATTTATTGAATGATGTTCCCTTGTGCCATATTTCATGTTTGCTAATGTGTGCAATGTTTGCACCTGCAACAGGTGGTGTTTCATTTTATGTTTTTCCTCAGGCTGGCAGGGGAAACCATAGTCATAATACTCAAAGGTCGCATTGTTTCCCTCTCTAATGTGCTCCCGATGGTGAGGGGACGGGGTAATATTCTCATATCAGAGTATCAGGGAGAACAACAATGAGACTGTAAAATGAAAAACCAGGAGGTCATCCATACTGACAAGCATGCCTCGAGATGCACAAAGCCTCAAGATTATTCACTTGTTTGGATTTTTTTTCAATAGTAATGGCCTCGGTGCAACCAAAATGCATAAGGATGAACCTTTGCTGTTGGGCTCTGAATTACATTTTGATAAATCCTTTTTGGATAAACAGCTGCTGCCAAAGTACGAGGCCTGTCACGATCACTACTTTTGCTGGACGATATATTGTCCCAGAAATATATTGCGATAAACAATATTATTGTCGTTTTAAGACAATTTTATGCCACTGATATAATAGTAATGTGATAGCATAATAATGCAAGTGCACCCTTTCAAAGAGCAATGAACTTAAAAAATATAAAATAAAATAAAACCACACAACCAAAACATAAAATGGACATTCGCTTCATAATTTGCGTTATTCGCGTCGCCCGACCGGAACTCGCGTCTAATCACGTCTTTACATTGACTTTATATGTAATTCATTCGCGCAAATTAATTTATTTGCGTCTGCTGTGTACACACAGTTATGACGGTAGGGAAAACTCTGCTGTGTATACTGGCATCATGTTGGCTAAAATGTTGGTGACATTCTTAAGAAAACAAACACGCATGTAAACACAAAGGGCGATATCGCACGACATATGGACATGACCTTGATCATTTTTGCTGACCACGAGTCGATAACGTAATTAAGTACTAAAGCATGAGCGCAATGCCATAATACAGAAAGAAGGCCATGTCTTTCAAACATCAGGGAAACTTAAGCCCGTCGAGGGTCAAATATAACGGACAAAGACAGGAAGAGGACTGAGGAAGGAGAGCTGATGGAGCTGATAGAGAAACAAATCTGCCATGACAGATGAGAGTGCAGCCATTCCTGATGAAGATCTGATAGCAGCCTTATCTCCAAGCCACGCCACTCACCTCCTGCTGAGTGTGTGTGCGCGCGCGTGTGTGTGTGTGTGCGTGTCCTGCCTGTCAGTCCTCTCCTGTCCTCCTGAGTGGGCCCCCTTGGGGCCGGGCCCTTTCAGACAGGCCAGTCATATCTAGAAAGCCCACTGGGGGATGAAATGCCATCGATCTGGCGTGGGCATTCTTCCGCTAGCCTTCAATTAAGTCCCCAGGATCTTCTATAAAGATCCGCTTCCGCGACTCACACACTGACTGTGTTTGTTTATGACAGAGGAACTATTTCAAACTGTCTTTGGAGACACACAGATGCTGTCTAAGACCCACTGCATCCATTCACACTCTCCATTTTCTAATGTCTCATTATTATCATTTCAGCTGCATGTTAACTTAAATTAAACCATTAACTGCAAATTAAATAACTGCTTATTTATTTATTTTTAAATACATTTTGAGTTAATGTAATAGCAGTGAGTGTTACCTGTGAGTCTCTTATTATAAAGTGTTAAAGTGGATTAATAAAACATGGATAGGTAGACATTTTCTACAGCATGCCAGTTGATGATTTTGTTACTTTTACGTGGTGGAGAGTATAAAGCCAACAACGCTAAAATCACATATTTTACTGTTATTCATTATATGGGAGTTTGTGTAACTTATCTGTCATTTTAATGTAATTTGTGATTTCAAGTTGACATTAACTTAATGAAGGTTGATAAATTGTCAGTTTCTTCTAGACTGCATTTTTTTTAATAATGCACTGCCACTTTCTACTATTTGAAACCTAGTTTAGTATTAGTTATGTACTCTGTAGAATAATTTAATGACATGCCTTTACTTCATTTAATTTATAAAAGGACAGCGTGCAATGACATTGATCATTTACATGAAATTAAAACATGGTTGCATCAGATTTAGCGAGATGCTAATCGCCATCTGTAGTCCTACAGTTAACAAGCAGGCGCAATAAATAATATAAATAAGTAATCTAAATTGACAATGTGGGTTGAGATGCATTGAGATGACCATACAGTTTGCATAATTAAAATGATTGACGCAAGTCTAATTGTTAGAATGACATGTTAACGAGGAGAACAGGTGGGGGAGAGGATGACAGCTTAAGGGCAGTGGAAATAAACTCTCAGCTCATTATGCAAAATTTATAGTGCTATGATTTTTAAAACATCTGCGTCCTTTTTCGTCCTCAACAACCAGCGACCGAAGCTGCCGCAGAACGTTCTCGAAAGGACAGAGGTTTGAGATGTAGCTTTAATAATTCAGATTTGACAAAATGCATTAAATCCCACTTCCAATCTGTTCATTGATTCCATCTGTTCATCATGTTATTACTATATACAGACAGTTTGACACGTCACAGTAGGAAAAGCACAGGTGTAAATAATAAAATCAATGATGGCTGAATTCCATTTAGCTCCTTCAGTTTCAGGGTCCTGGTATTGCTCATGCTGGCTCTTTGAGTATATTTACATTGATACAGGTCAGGTAAACAGCATATTCTGTTTGGATTCTGAAAAAGGCCTTTTTCCAAATATAGCATTTTCCGATTAAGACATGTGGCATATGTTGGTATTATTCTGGTTTTAGGAGCATTCTTTGGACATGTATACAGCGCATTCAGAATCTGCGTCTCAATTGGGATTTTTATCACAGTTTGCGCAAGGTTACAGCCAGATTATGGCTTACGGTCAGCTCTGTGCGTTGCTATGGTTGTTGTACACAAACCAACAGTTTACAAG
>JAOVVB010159923.1:0-11643 GCA_028570985.1 Heterobranchus longifilis | reverse complement strand
GTTAACTAGCTAGTTAGCTAGCTTGCTAATTCTTTCATGCTTTCATGCTTCACTGGTTACAGAAAATGAGCCGAACAAAGTTGTCACTCATCCGACGATAGCAGCGTGCTTTCCTGCATTATGATAAGAGTGTGTGGATGAAACAAGTTGTTAAATGATACTCATTTAGCGGCTGGCTAGTTAGCAGCTAAATTAGCTCATGCTTTAGCTTTGGAAAGTCCCGTCACCAGTAGTCTCGCTTAGCCAGTCCAATCTCGTTACCACGGCAACCCATGCAGATGGACAATGACACACAAAGTGAAGTGGCTTGCACTTTATTAATTCCAATAGGAACATTCATCTTGGTTTGTTTGCTTTTGTTAATCATTTTTATTGTTAAAATAAAAACAAAACTCCTTAATCTTTTGTAAAAAAAAAAAAAAAAAAAAGATTGAAATCGGAGATACGGTGTGGTGTGAAAAAAATCTGAGATTTTATTTTTAGGCCATATCGCCCAGCTCTAGTCACCAGTAGTCTCGCATAGCCAGACCTATCTTGTTACCATGGAGGGAAGCTAAACACCATTCATCTGCACACACTGCCCACACTGCTATGATACAGAGCTGGACTTAAATCAGCAAAAGTATCTCTAAAACAATGGATCAAACAACTATGTTTAATGTAAAGGTGTTGCTCATAGTGACAGAGAATTATCACCTGAATCTGCAGTTCCCCTCAACTCCCCTCAATATAGGCCTAGCATTTTGCTATATAAATAAACTTGTCCTGTCTCTTGGACAACGTATAATCCTCGTCCAGGGAAATACAGATTATTATTTTAGCTGCTGCATGTCTGTACCATGTCTATGTGCCTGTGTGAATTTCACCTACGTCACAGCTTCGTGTTTCAGAGCAGCTCATGTCTCATCTCTACAGTCCATGAATGAGTCATTCCAGCTCGGCTCAGGCTCGGTACAGACTGTCCTCATTCACAACAATGTCTCACTTAACCGTCCAACCAGGGGCCTCGATGCACCAGAGGCTTAGTGATTGTCCAATAGCAGGCGGTAATAGATCTCCGCTGTGTTTTCCCGGGGAGCAAAGGGCAACTTGATGTGTGTTTGAGGTGGGGAAGCACGTATGTGTTTCCCATTCATCTGTCTGGTTCACACTGAGCCAGGACACTGACTGACTGACAGTGTGCACCCACACGCTGGCCATACACAGTCATGTTGTATGTGATGTGTGCATTGCCCATACACAACCACAGACCATGTACACATAACACAGTGACGCAGAAAAAAAAGGATATACACACACACACACACACACACACACACACACACACACACAAACACACAGGGACATAAACACACCTGGGATCACACAGACATGAGCACAAGCACTTATTTTAAGTGATCTGTCTGGCTCACATTTGCCAGTACAGGTACAGGAAGTGTGCCTGCTTCTTAGTGTTTTCTGCAAACAGTGTGGTTTTGTATGCGGTGTAGTATCAGCACAATCTCTCCTCGTGTGTGTGTGTGTTTGTTTGTGTCTGTTCTAGTCCACATCTCCTGTCAAGCAAACAGTGTGAGTGCAGCAGCAGGGTACACTGCAGCAGCAGTGTGTTTGTGAATGCTTTGTTAAGAACGTGCGTCTTCTGCTCAACCACATCACTGAGATGCCAGTGTTTGTGTGTGTGTGTGTGTGTGTGTGTGTGTGTGTGTGTGTGTGTGTGTGTGTGTGTGTGTGTGTGTGTGTGTGTGTGTGATGTGGTTAATTAACTGCTGTAGTACCTTGGCTTGGGAACCTTGTCTTCAGGAAAAGGAGTCCAGGTGGAGTCTGGGGATTTCTGCTCTTTGAAACGCCCTGTGAACGTGTTGGCCACCTCCGCCATGTCATAGGCGCACACTGCTGAGCCTGGAATACTGCCATGACACACACACACACACACGCACACACACACACACACACAAAACAACCTTTACATAAACATTCCTCTCAACTGAACATATCAAAGAAACACCTTGCCAAGTCTGGACTATCACCAAGAGACAGAAACATGGACTTAGAATCCCCTTTCAGAGGGGCGGCTCCAGGATGCTTCATTTTAGCTGTTGCATGTTTACTCTGGGTGCTACAGTCAAGTTTGTCATGTTGTCGGGGTTTCACAAGATAAGAAACACAAGTTCTTCATCACTTATTCAAAAATACTTTGCAATTTCCTCCATTTCTTTTAATAGCATTGATTCATTGTTATAATTCTAGCAATTATTCTTATTTCTGTATCGATTACAGTGCATGCTCTATACTGCAGTCTTATTGCATTTAATAGTCGATGAGCTACAGTGTCTGCGCCTGCCAAGTCTCATGAAGACACACATTCCCGAACACTTCCCTCTAAGACTGGGTTTCCCCAAAAGCCTCGAGGCATCAAAGTTCATCACAAGTGCACTGTTGGTCAAGAAATACGAACAACAGATTATCTTTTTATTCATTTAAGGGGAAAAACACCCATCTTGTGATAGCAGCTGGCTTCTTTCCGTCTGTGTGGAATCAATGCATAACAGATTGCTGAGTCACTTTTCTACTTTGTATGCTTCTGCTCTCATAAATTAGAATTGAAACTATGAATTGTTTATTCTTTAAAAAGAGAAATCTCTCTCAGCTGGCTGGATATTCTGGCTGTTGCATCATGGGTTAAACTCATGTAGACATCAGGGAGACAGAATACACAAGGGTGGTATTATGGAGAGAACAAGGTCAGAGAGTTGTTAATTCTTGGCTTAGATACTAAATTACAGTAATTACCCACTGTATTGGATATGTACAGAAAGTTAGACAGTCATATGTCTGTTTATATCAGCTGCTAACAATGCAGATAGATGGTGAGCAAGCCAGTTATAAGTGACTGGGTCAGGCAGCAACGCAGACAGACAGACAGACAGACAGACAGACAGACAGACAGACAGACAGACAGACAGACAACTAAATGACACAAACCCTGAGTGCTGCCTACAGTCTGAATGTGCTCCGTCTAATTTCACTCCCTGACTATGAAATGGAAAATTAATGCCAGGATCAAAACTGGCGCTTATAGAAATTTTCAGAGGCACTGCTTCATTGGGTTTTAATGTCCATTAACCATGCTCAATTGCATTGTCACAAGCAATTGTCTTATCTGCTAAAAAGCAGCCATAAAATGGAAAATTACAATATGTGCAAGCTATCAGCCAAGCTCTATGGCTTTGTGGTAATTTTCAATTTAGATAACAACTCCCCCTGCCTATGAATATGAAAGCAGTTCTGAATATGAATTGTAAAAAAAAAAGGGGAAAATAAGATTAAACACCTGCGTGTCAAAAGGGCAGCACAACTGTTTCGACAGAAGATGTAAATGTTGACCCAGTAGTCTCAGGAATTACATGTTGCCAAGAGGCACAGCAGGGGCACACACTGCTAACATTAACAAAGGTCACACCGTCATAATGTTGATGAATTGAGGGCATTTTTAAAAGCATTTCAAAGCAAGAAAGATGATCGGGTTAATAAATGGAAAGTGCCCAACAGTTGTTGACACACCTGAACTCATCTGAGACAAGGGGAAATAAAATAACCTCAGTAAAATCACTTCCATCTGCTGACACACGTGTGTTGATTTCTCAATGCCTTATTTAGCTTTCTGTTCCTCAGGGTACCTGTTGTAAGGTGTGGAGAAGGTTGCCATCACTACGTCCCTCCCGTTGATGTGGATGACATCTGTCACGGCCTGCAGGATGTTGAAGTAGAAGTGGGAGTCACCGGGGATGGAGCAGTTCAGCCGAGACTTGAGAAATGACGTCCACTGCTTCTCCAGGACACGGGGCGAGCCGCCTCTGTCGTTCTTACAAACCCTGGCCACCCGAGGAAACACCACCTGACGGAGACACACACAGTTGAATAGCTCTGGGTTTTACATCAACAGTCACCTACGTCATATCTGCAGTCTCTTGCATTAACTGTTCAGCAGTCCATCAAAAGCTTATTCCATCGATTTAGCAATGCACTGAACATCAGAGGATAAGAAACATTTTCATTTGATTCCCAGCAGAACACACTGTAGGTCCTCTTTGGTCGTTTGAATGACAAACATCCTTGGGAGACACTGCAGTGTCTTAATCCAACATTTCATCGCTTTATAGCAAATTAAAGACACGGAAGAGTAAATTGGTATGTTTGATATGTTGTTAAAGAGTGAGCACCTGGCAACATTAAATTTAAAGTATACAGCTTCAAATAAGAGCCGGCGCTGTAATTACATCTCTGCCGTAAGATCACACAGTCAGAATTGTAATTAGTTGTTGTCACACTATACTTAACAGCAATAAATCTATCCCTAACCTGAAACTGTTCCCGAGAGTAAACAGTGTGTGAATGGGAGCGAACATGCATTTAAACCAGATCTGTACACACGCGTGGCTGCAGTCAACCACACATAAACACACCCTCACCCATGCGTACATCACGACCAATGTATGCATGCAGAAAGCGCACATGTTCATTCGCTCACACTGTCACACACACATACACACACCTACATGGGCCTGTTCACTGTGAGATTAGAGCACTAAGATTACAGAAAATGTATTACACAGAACAGGTGAGACTGTCAAGTTGAATGTGGAATTACGCCAGCTTTACATATACCAGTTCAGTTTCTCACATTTCTACTCACTAATGATAGCCAAACACTGGCTTATCTGTGTGTTACCTGTGTGCGCACACACACACACACACTTAAGTACAAATACACAGATCACTCACACCAAACAAATACCTCACTCATTGCTTGTTAATTCACTTGTGTAATGAAATATTTATCCTTCTGCATTTTCCAGATAACAACTTAACAAATCAAACATTAAAACCAAAGCAAACACCAACCTGCCACAGCAGATTGATCAATTTGCCATAAAGCACAAACGACTGCTTACATTGTCGGGGAAGGCCAATCTACTTTATAATAATGAAGAGATATCATTCTCTAAATGTTAAATTGCTCTCTGCACCATCAGTTCTACCACCACACGCATAATTATACTGACATTGCTTTCAAAACACCCAGCAGATTGAGAGGCCTGATCTGTATTCATGCTCTGTATAACACATGCCTGTCACTTCTGGCAGCGAATCCATTATTTCTGTGTTTCTCGTTACCTACACTCTGTTCTCGTCCCCTCTCTTTCTCACCCTCTCTTGTGTGTTTCCTTTAATTTATTCTGAAGAATACATATTGAGTGATTCATTTCCATAACGGATTTTCTCCTATCCAATTAAACTCTCTCAGGGCAGGGTCCAAAACTGAATTGAGAAGATTAATAGAAAAATGTCACTGTTACTCTAACACCTGAGGAAAACCTGTTTCTTCTTCAACCTTTCCTCTTCCTCTCCGTCTCATTTCTCAGACACACTTGGGTGGAATTCCTCCAGGGAAACATTGAGACGATAGGTCAAAAGGGAGCATTGCCGGACGTACGCGGACGTGCAATTCAAGTGGTATATTTAGACTTCAAAATGAGATCTCCAGACATCCACAGATTTTTGTTTTTGGATCTATTTTAGGTCCTGCATCCTGCCCAGTGTTTATCTGTGACTGAAAAATGGTTGGCCACGTTACAGGTCCTGAAAGCCTCCTTCCAGTTATGTGATACACCCATATCCTGTTAGTTTCCTCAGGCACTTCCTGATTCTCCCGGTAAATAGGAAATCACCTCTGATTACAGTTCAAACAATAGCAGAAGAATAGGGCCTGTGCTTACCTTTCCCATTGTGTTGTACTCCATAGCAATTTCCCGAAAGAAGAAGTAGATGAAGTCCCCATAATCGACAGCCTGGACAAAGTAGGGCTCTGCACCAGGAAAAAAAAAAAATATATATATATATATGAGTCAAAGAGGCGTTTTTATCGTGACGAAACAGTCCTGACACCATATTTCACAGTAAACAGTCAGAATATCTGTCATATTATGCAGAAAAGCACCGACTGTGAGCCTTGAGTGCCTCAATCTATCATCCATCATATCAGCAAAACAATTTGCATGCAAGGAAAGAGGGATCTCTCTATTGAGTTTTGACAGGCTGGACTTGTGCTTGTTTCTCCCCGGGGCAGAGCAATTTCCTGGCTACATCAACTCTACCAGGGGCAGGTTGGCAAAATGACTGCGTCAAACAGAGCGTGCAGCATTAGCATACGTGCTGGTCTTCATACTTAGACTCATACACAGAGGCACATATACACAAATCATAAATCACAAACACGTGGTCAAGCATGCATGTCGAAACACAAGTTTGTTTTCTAACTTGTCAGTCAGCTCGGTGCTTTCGAACCACAGAGACTTTGTTTGTGTGTCCCCACTCACCTTTCAGCCATTTGGAGTCGTGCTTGACAGTGCGCAGAGTCGGGCTGTCTCCTAGGCTACGATAGATGACCGCATCGATCGCTAGAAAGTCTGTTACGGTGGCCGAGTACAGCTTGCCATCTGGAGAAGGAACACAGAGACGGAAAGAGTCATAAGATGGAGATGGAGAAGGGAGAAGGATGAAGAGAGAACGAAAGACAGAGCCATGAAGGAAGAGGGAAAAAAAAAGGTGAAGAGAGTGAAGTTCAGTCAAAAGAAAAACAAGTAAAGCCACTCAGAGATTTCTGCTCTCTGTGGCAGGATACACAAACATGATTCTGATGACTCAGACCTGCAAAATGAACGCATCACGCAAACCGAAGAGACTCTCTGATGGACAACAAACAAGGCTGTAGACACTTAAACATGTTGCACATTTGTAATTGCTCACTCTCACAAACACACTTCAAAAGCACGAACAAACACTGAAGCCCTGCATTCGCACACACACACACACACACACAGTCTTAGAGAAGTCTTACAGAAACCCACAGTCACACACTTCCATGCAAGCACGCACACACACATGCTCCACAAACACAATCCACCGCCAGCATGACCTCAGCCTGCCATGGCTATAACCACAGTGGAAACTCAAACTACATAATTGAAAGGATAGCAGTGAGAGGAACCCTCTTGATTACTCAGTGCTTCCAGCTCAGCAGCTCTGCTACACATTAACTGGTCAAGCTAGGCGTTTACTCTGCTCCTCGGCTTTAAGCGGGCAGGGACAGCTCATCAATGCTGCCATAAATCAGTTCACAGCAAATATGAATGGGGACTGAATGTCTTTAGCAGCAGTCCGTCGCATCAGAAGAATCTCACCCACGCCAACGGAAAGCTGACTCATTCTGGTCCCATCAGTTTGTGACTTATTTTTAATCTTGTGCATTTTGACTGAAAGTGAACGAGAGACAAAGATGACGAGAGAAAAGTGCAATAAAAGCGAGAGAAGGATTATTCAGTTTTTTCTGTTACCACAGTACTATTGATGCGTTTCCAAAGGGCTCTAAAAAAGCAGCGAATTCCTGACGCGGAGCAAATGTGGCCTCGAGTTCGATCATTTACTCCAGTGCATGTAACACAGATTGGCTTTCATTCTTGACATGTTGTCAGAGTATTGCCATTAGAATAAACCGCAGGGTATTAAGAACAATATTAAATACAACCACAACTAATCCCCTCGCTCAAATAGACTCAACTTTCCCATCTAGCTGAAACATGTTCCAATGTTTAATAAGTGCAGATAGGAGAAAATTAGGATTAATGTTTTTGCCTCATGGCAGTCAGCGAGCAGTACTGTAGAAGTACTATCACACATACTGAATCTATTTTCACCTCATGGAAACCTCATGAGTTCCTCTCATGTTAAGGACTTGAAAATCACAGTGATGATAAATATAATCAAGTACTTCAAATACAGATAAGTGAATTGTTAATTTAACATACACAGTTGCATTTAATCTTACCAGCAAAGAGGGCAACATTGGCGTGCTTGGCGTCATATGGGCAGCGTGCCATCCCACTGATCTCCTCTCCCAGAGCCTCCAGGTTGTCCATCTAGGGTCACAAATGAGGTGAAAGGTCAACGGCGGGTCGATACAATATAGTGTTGTCAAACTAAACAATGGACTTGAAATACAACTAAGACAGGAAGCGTTGGGTCGCAGTTGGAGGAAAAGATCTCGAGGAGGCTCAAATGTCAAAACAATCACAATCTGAAGGTCGGAAGGAATCTGAAGGGGAGTTAAAGTGGATAAATGTGGTGTGAGTCATAATAAAATAGTCCCAAAAAGCTGTGGAGTGTGTCTAACTCTGACCTAATCTAATATCCTGTGGATGCCACTTTTGTGTCATTCTGAGAGCTGTCAAAACAGCCCATCTGGGAGTATCTGGGAAACTGTCATGGAGGCAGATTAACAAAAAGTGACATTTTCCACAGCAACATGTTCCACAGCATGGGTGGATGTGGTTTGCTTCCTCCTGCCATGCTTTATCCTTCAACTGTACTGGTGTTAAAGAAGAGTTTTAACAACCCTCAAGACAGATCTTTAACCTGTGCAGTATACTGCTGTGCTTTCCTTTGCCTCATTTCTAAAGTTTGTGCTTTTGCTGTGAAGAAGAAATAAATGGGCAGAGTAAAAAATGGGTGAGTGCATGGCCCTGAGCGGGGAACGTGAGAGATTTTTGCTAAACCACAAGAGTTTTTAAATAGTATATCATACAGTAGTCATTATTTTATATTTTGCAGCCTCAACTTTGTCTTGCGCTGAGAGCTTTTCCTTCAGCAAGTCTTGTTTCCTGATTTGGTATATTACAGGAGAGAATTTTTCACTATGTTAAAGATGTCTTTTCTTAGCCCTGGGAGTTTATCCAAACTTACAGCTAATTTCAGTCACTCAGTAGTCCCATTTCAAGAGCTATTTTGAGGCCTCATCCATTGTTTAAGAGGCACTACTGGTGTGGTTTAGGGCTTAGTGGGATGATCTCTGTGAATTGGAATTTAAACAAGATTTTCTTGTTTTGCACCCAGTTTGGTTACAGCGCAATTGGCAGGGCATGGCGGAGGATCAGATGTGGGTGAAAGGTCACATCCCACCATGGGTTGGCTTGTCTTCCCCAGAACACTCTCTTATCCCGCCTGAAGAGCAGAGATGCACAAACACACACACACACACAAGAGAGGAGAGAGGAAAAGCCATACTGACTGGCCAGAGGCTGAGGTCAGGAAACATTACTGAACACACTGTTTGCCTACTACAGAGTTCACAATACATAGTCATTTTTCTTCTCTATCTCTGTTTCTGTCTCTCTCATACTCTACTTCCTCACTTTCTCCCTCTCTCTCTCTCGACAAAGAGCAGCGTCGCTTGCCAAGGGTGCAAACTGCTTACACCGCCCTTTCTGGTCTCTAAACAGGTCATTTTGTTTTCTATTCCTGTCTCGGCGGAAACGGTTATCATCTGCCCACTAAAAAGGTCACACACACTCCGGCGCAATGCTGGAAAAGCCTGCCAGAGAAATTGTTGAGGCTGATTTGGCAGAGAAAATTACAAGTGACCTTTTACAACAAACACAGAACCACCAGCAGCAGCACATTTCTCGATTTCTCATTCCTTCTGTTTCTTCAGAAATTATAGGAGGATCATATATACGGAGGCCAGCTGGTTTGAAGATATATATTGTTATTAGACAGGGGAGACGGTAATTATAGATTAGGTTGAGTTAATCATAAGGGACGTGAGTGGTTGAAGGTCAGGTGCGTCCACTGAATCAGAGCGTCTGGGTGTATACAGAGCAACGGCTTGAAACGTCAGCAGCTTCTGTGTCAGCTACCTAACACAAACAGTCCCTCCTCTGACACATCACAAACACACACTCACATATCTCTCACGCCGCCGAAGCTACCCCCCCACCCCTCCGTCTCCTCAGTTGATTTCACCGAGGCAGTGACCTCTGTCTGCTGGGCTTGGCTGGCTGTCACCGATCTATTCCTGCCTTTTGAACAGAGGAAGACACTCCCAGCCCAGCCGCAGATACACGCACAACCTCAGTCTCCTGTCAAGTTGGCATGAGCGGAGAAACAACAGCCGAGTGCTCACTTGCATGCTGTTAGCCTTGTCCAAAGCAATATCCAATATTTAAAAAAAAAGGGCAATAGCAATCCATAAAACTGCCACATTGAACCACAACATGTCTAAACATTACCATAAAGGTATTTGATGTTTAAACAGCCAGATGGATTTTTTTTACCTTGTTTACCAGGCAAACCTTATTATGCTGTCAACTCCACTAGCTGCAAAAAAAAAAAAGAAAGAAGTGCTTCAGCTTTGTAGAAGCACAATTCAAAGTAATGGGACGGGAACCGTAGCGATGTCGCACTTCGTTAGCGCTGCCTTAACAACACACTGTTCTGTTAGGATCTACCGTAGCTTAGCAGACAAATATACAGTAACCTTGGCTCGGGGTGCAGTGTATCTAGATGAATTAATTACTACAACAACTCAATGGTGTTTTCCATAGGCTATATGCTAATTAATTAGACAAACACAATGCAGATCCAAAACATGCCCATCAGGAGTGTTATAATTGGTTCAGCATCGGCCTCAGCACTCAGGGTGAGGGACACGTTCTGCTTCTGTGTCTCTGTTGTTTTTCTGAAGACTCTTTTGTGGACTTTATTTATCATTGCTGAGGGATTTGTGAAATCTTACTGAGGACAAACTTAGGGTAAACTGAGCCAGTGTCCCACTTATTAATTGTTTGCTTGAATTTGTTGTCATAGAAAAAGTGCAGATTTTCTGCAGCATTTACTGAGGCAAAACTGATTTATTAGTGGTTTAACTGGTTTATGATTTTGTCCAATGTTGTGTCAGAAAGTGCAGCCTCAGATATTTGATATACTGTATATCCTGGCATGTTGATTTTCAGGTTGGTGTCTTACAGTTTGCAGCTGAGTTGAATCCCCACACATTTATTTGTATGCAATCCATGTTTCCAAATGCACAACCTTCTCCATCTATAAAGGTCAAGTGCACGAGTTCACACCTGGGCCAGGAGCGGTTGTGTAAACGAAACAAGGACAAATCTCCCCGGGAGATTAATAGTCATGGCCCATTTCTCTGCAACCTGTTTCTGAGCCCTCGGAGGATGAACCCGTTCCCTGACCACCTTTTACACGAGAGCACGAAACTGGAGTCTTTGCAGGTGTTGAAAGAAATATGTTATATCAACCAACAGAGGAAGAACCTCATTTATCTGACCCTTCAACTTCTAAAATGAATGATCTTTTGGAACGAGAACGGCGAACAAACATTGAACAATTGCGACAATAAATTGATTAATTAATTAATTACCTTTTACACTGTATGCTATTGTCTTTCTTTGTAATGAACATTATGTCAATCATCTGGAAAAGCTGTAGTATAGAAAGGCGTGGGTGTGTGTATCTTCACCCCGTTCATTAAAATAAATCCCTCTGTGTGCATTAATCATATTTGAAATGCAAAGACTTGGCAGTGGCACGGATGAAATTTCCCAGTACACCTCAGTCCACCAGTATCAAGTCGAGGACGCATCACCTGGGACCCACTGCCTCCAAGCCTCCCCCACCGATTCCCCCCGCTTCGCCCCGGCAACAGGCGATGAAACTGACTCCAGTCATATATCAGCCCAGCTGGATGGGGTGTTTATTATTACAGCACAGCAAGGGAGTGACAGAGGGAGA
>JAOVVB010159913.1:0-11644 GCA_028570985.1 Heterobranchus longifilis | reverse complement strand
CACCCCCCCCTCTCTCACACACAGATAATTTAGTCATTTAATTGATGAGGTTATTAATAGCGAGTGTTTTAATTATTCAGTCACTTTAATGAGTTTAAACACCTGAAAGTCCAAATTCACACCAGAAAGAAAATCATATAAAGAAAGAGAGAGAGAGAGAGAGAGAGAGAGAGATGATTCTTAAAATAAAGTACAAATCTACCAAAGATAACGAAAAAGGAAAACAGGATGAAGGGATGAAGAGAGGGAATTAAATAAAGATGGCTTTAAAAAGATGAGGGAAATGGTGTGATTAATCTCTCTTTTACTTCACATCTTTCTCTGTATTTTTCTCTCTCTCTCTCCTTTGTTTCTCCTTCTACTTTCTAATCTGTTCTTTATTTTCTTGTTGTTCCTTTCACTTCTTTCAGGATTTTGTTCCTTCCTTAACTTCTTGTCCTTTTTCTCCACTTTTTTTTTACGTCTTTCCTTAATTCTTTCTTTTCTTCACTCTGAAAATAAACCATTAGATTTTTTCCCTGCTTGGATTTCTTTATACAGAACTTCATTCGTTTCTTTTGTGTTTTTTTTTCTTTTCCCTTCTGTTTTAGTCTTTTTTTTTCCTTCCTCTGTGACAGAGGAGAAGCGGAGAGACGCATAACTCTGCAGTCGACAACCTGTAACCATGGCAACCTGTGACAGCCCCTGCTAACATCACATCTGTTACTGTGTGTGTGTGTGTGTGTGTGTGTGAGTGAGAGAGAGAGAGAGAGTCCTACAACCTGCCTCACATTGAATTCATTTTATAATATAAATAATTATCACTATAAACACAGAAGTGCACTTCTGCCCCCTGGTGGTCTCTCTCTCTCTCTCTCTCTCACACACATACACACACACACACATACACACACACACACACACACACGTAATGTACGTTTACAAAGTATTACTATAGTTGCATTTATTTATTAACCTTTTGTTCAATTTGTAATAATATCTTTTTATCTAAGCTATGAAAAAGAAATTATCCCAAATAAATATATATTTTTAAAAAACTACAGGTTTTGACCACTAGAGGGCGGCAGACAAGAACATACAAGGAGCGTTCAAGTCGAGCCGGGACTTGCGATGAGATTCCTGGTGAAAAGTTCTGTAGGTGGGTAAGTGTAAGTGTGTAAGGGAAGTGTGTAAGTGTGTAAGCAAAGTGTGTAAGCATACACGGGTAGTGTGTAAGTGTGTAGGGGTAGTGTGTAAGGGAATTGTGTTAAAGTGCAGGGGTAGTGTGTAAGGAAAGTGTGCAAGTGTGTAAGGAAAGAGTAAGGGCAATGTGCAAGTATGTAGGGGTAGTGTGTAAGTGTGTAGGGGTAGTGTGTAAGGGTATAGGGTATTGTGTAAGTGTGTAGGGGTAGTGTGCAGATATATGAGGGGGTACGTGTGCAAGGGTATAAGGAAGTAGTGTATAAGGATATAGGGGAATGGTGTATAAGTGTGTAGGGGTAGTGTGTAAGTGTGTAGGGGTAGTGTCTATGTGTGTAGGAATAAGTGTGTAGGGGTAAGTGTGTAGAGGTAGTGTCTATGTGTGTGGTGTGTAAGTATATAGGGGGTAGTGTGCGCACTCACTCTTGCACTTGGTGCAGCGCCCCTTTTCGTACTCGAGCAGCTCGAGCGATCGGCTCCTCTCCTTCACCAGACGTCTGAACGCCGCCTCCTCCCTCAGACGCTCCGCTTCCTCTTTGGCGAACACACCCAGGTCCTGCGTGTAGCGGCCATACATCTACGGGGAGGGGAAAGAGACACACACACACACACACACACACACACACACTCCGGCTCATGAACACACTCACAAGAACACGTTAGCGTCCTGCAGGTGAAACGCTGCGTAGCCCGATGCTGTGTCTGTCTTTAACCTGCTGATGTAAGTGTGACTTTGCGCTCTCTCTCGCTAATATCGCGAGTTTAAACCCGGGGTTCAGACAGACGGCTGGACAAAAGACCAAAGGAACCAGTGACAGCAAAGACGCACAGGGTGCAAATACTTATGAATCATATACTTTAGATTATTTCATACATGAAATACAGTGCAGCTCATATGATATGAGATATGAGCGTGAGTGAAAAAAACAAACAAAAACGAGTGACACACACACACACACACACACACACACACACACACACACACAGGAGGAAAAGGGTTGATTTCCGAAAGTCCACAGACGACTCCCAGTTCCTGTAGGCGATCTCTATTTATCTGTGTAATTACAATTCTGTGTGTGTGTACAAAATGTGTGTGTGTGTGTGTGTGTGTGTGTGTGTTCTCTTTTCTGCTGACGGAGTGTGTGGGTGTTTTTCTAGCCTTAATGCTCTTACAAAGCACACAGCGCTGTGGGCCAAGCGAGCAAAGGTCAAGGGTCGTTTATGAAAAAGTCTACCATCTTCACACACACACACACACAGCATGTGTAAATCTGTTCACTGTGCGAGTGTTTGAACAGGATGCAGATCATCAGAGGTTTCTGGGTCAATGTGGGCGGAGCTTATGTGACATCTTATTGCACCATCCAATCACAAACCGGATCATCTTCATCATCGGATAATTAATCACACACATAATTACACTTAGTCTGTAACTAGACCCTGGTTCGTTTAATTGCCTAACACCCTGAGCTAAGTCTAGCTAGCGAGCAGCGTCACCTGACACACAGTAAGAGTTCGGCTTATGTTAGCTAGCGTGAACGTAGCATTAGTGCTTCAATTATCATAAAATAGAGGATTTACCTACAGTACTAATTATGACGCTTGAGCGAGTGTCGGTTTTAAAACTTCAATGTTCTGAACTTTATTTACATACTGTATAACTATTTGTTTTGTGGAAAGGTGAAACAAATGAGTTTCAAATACTGCAATTTTTTTACATTTGCAAGTAGCAAGTGCTAGCTAATGAGTTAGTTACTAAGCTAGGGTAGTTAGAAAAACAAATAGTTGTGTGAGTTTTTAAACATATAAAATAAAAACGCTAACTTGATAAATTAAAATCAGAAACTAATAACTTCAGGAAACTAAAAAAAAAATTACTAAATGTTAATGTTAAAGAATTTTGAGTTTTTTTACTTTTAAATATTTTGAAAGTGTTTGTTTAAAATTATTAATAAATTTCTGCTAAATTACATTATAATAGTTTAGACACTGTGATTGTGATTTAAACTGCGATACGTAACTACAAACTGCACCGTTCTGTGTTCAGTCGTATTTATCTACACTAAAAGAAAACAACGGCACAAACAATGAAAAAGATCAACACAAAAGAACTCAAAATATATTTTTTAATTTAACAAATATATAAACTATTGATTTAAACTTAACTATTGATTTAAATAAGCTGCTGACTGTGTGTAATAATAAATCTAAAACAAAAACTATAAATTTTTGATAAATAGTATTCTTAAATGCTTTATTGAAAAGAAAAGAACAAAACGTCATGAAAGTGAAGAAAGCAAAGTTTATTATAATAAAGTCTTGACTTCAATCCAAACTTTTAATTTAAATTAGCAAATTTTATTTATTTATTTATTAATTTATTTTTTAATTTAAGGTTTACACAGAGAATACGAGAGAGAGAGAGAGAGAGAGAGAGAGAGAGTTACAGTAACTACAGACACTAAGAAAAAGCTTTTAGTTTGCCAACTTCAGCAGAATCATTAATTACTGTCTCTCTCTCTTACACACACACACAAACACACACACAATTCCTTGATTAAGAAAAAGAAATATAAAAAAAAGGTTGTGAACACAGAAGGTAAATTAAACAACAGAAAGAGAGAGAGAGCGGGAGAGAGAGAAGAGGAAGAAAAGTTTTGGCGCTCCTCCTTCCTCTCCATGCCAACTGAGGCCCTGATGGAGCGACAGAACAACGGAAGACAAGTGTGTCGAGAAGGACAGACGAGTGCAGACGGATGGATAGTGAATGGAAAAGGGGAAAGAAATACTGGCGACCCAAAAAAAGCCAAACTGCAGCAGGAAGGAAAAAAGAACGAGAGAAAGAAAGAGAGAGAGAGAGAGAGAGAGAGAGAGTGAGCGAGAGCAAGGGAGAGAGAGAGAAAGAGGGGCTCTTTGTTTTGAGGGAGGTGACGGTGTCGTTCCTGTTCTGTTTCTCTCGCTCTGTGGGAGAAAAGTCCGAGGTTCGGGCGGAGCAAGACGAGCCGTGAATCCATCTATTGTTTATAATCACAGATTGAAAGGAGGTGTAATTCCTCAGAGTGGAGCGCTCAAACTACAGACCTAACTGAATAACATCACACTGGTGTTTATGCTCTGCATGTATTTACACAAACACTGGTCCAAAACCATTAGGATACACCGGCCAAGTGTGTGTGCGCGTGTTGCTATTTTCCAGCAGTGACTGGGACAGCTTGTCCAAAAGCACCCTCGATACACAGCTGCGACAATACTGTGTGTGTGTGTGTGTGTTGCTATAAAACCTGTTTGCCGCTTATTATTTTTATTATCCCCTCGTGAGCGTCCATCACAAAAAAAAAAGATGAGAGAACAATAAAAGTGAGGGATCAGTCAAACCGCATTCTCATTAAATTCACCAGAAAAGAAAAGTAAATATTAATCAATGCAAAGTTTGCTAAACATTTCCTCAGACACACACACACACACACACACACACACTCAATAAAGGAATTTTAGTCTAAAGAAATGTAGTTCTAGTTCATCATGTAACAGTACAGCGCCTTGCAAAAGTATTCACACCTCTTGAACTTTTCCGCATTTTGTGTATTTTATGGGGATTTTATGTGACAGACACAAAGTGGAACAAAATTGTGGCGTTGAAGGAAAATGCTAAATGGTTTTCTAAACATTTTCTTTTACAAATAAATATTTGAAAATTGTGATGTGCATTTTTATTCAGCAAGAAAACAGCTAGACTCGTCAAAGATTCTCAGGTGGATTTGGGTCTGGACTTTGACTGACTGGGCCGGTCTAACACGAACATGATTTGATCTAAACCGTTCCACTGTAGCTCTGGCTGTATGTTTCAGGGTCGTTGTCCTGCTGGAAGGTGAAGCTCCGCCCCAGTCTCAGGTCTTTTGCCGACTCTAACAGGTTTTCTTCTAACCTTGTCCTGTATTTGGCTCCATTCATCTTCCCATCCACTCTGATCAGCTTCTCTGTCCCTGCTGAAGAAAAGCATTTCCTCAATACGACGCTTCCACCACCATGTTTCACAGTGTAAAACACCTGGTGTTTTACATTTAGGTCAAAACTTTTGGTCTCATCAGACCATAGCACCTTCTTCCACATGACTTTTCGCAAACTGCAAATGGAACTTCTTGGCTTGGCTTTCTTCTCACCACTCTTCCATGAAGGCCAGATCTGTGGAGGTCATGACTAATAGTTGTGTTGTACTCTTTCTATTTTCAGATGATGGATTGAACAGTGAGCTCAGTGAGGTTCAAAGCTTGGAATATTTTTTATAACCTCACCCTGCTTTAAACTTCTTCACACCTTTATTCCTGACCTGTCTGCTGTGTTCCTCAAGCTTCATGATGTTTTTTCACTAATGTCTTTTGAAGGCTTCACAGCTGTATTTATACTGAGATTAAATCACACACAGCTGGACTCTATTTACTAATTAGGAGACTTCTGAAGGCAGTTGGTTTCACTGGATTTTAGTTAGTTGGATCAGAGTAAATGGGGCTGAAGACCAACTTTTCAGATTTTTTTGTTGTAAAATATTTTTAAAACCAATGATCATTTTTCACAATTATGTGTCACTTTGTGTCTATCACATAAACCTTGTGGCCAAAAAGTCAAGAACCCATGGTCAGAAGGCCTGGACATGAAGAGCTCCACTCTGGAAGACGAAATTTAAGTTAGGAAACCATCTCTGAGAAGACATGAGTCAGGAACCTCTCCTGAGAAGACCAAAGCGCCTAGAGATCTGCAAGTTTTCTAGTTGAAGCAACCCTGTGCAGAAGGTCTTGGGTCAAGAGCCCTCCTGTAGAAGATCGAATTCTTGCTCAAACTGAATAGAAACCCTGCTCTGAAGGACCATGTACTCAAGAACCCATTGCTTTAAAAGAATCAAAGTTGAGAACCTTCCCTTTGGGGAAAAAAAAAACAGTCAAGAACCTCATGCTCTAGAAGACTGAAGGCAGGAGCCTTGTAGAGTGGAGAACATCTGCACTGTAGACTGGAGTCAAGAACCCATGATCCATGATCTAGATGACAAAATACAGAAGCTCAGACTTGAGAGCCACTGCTGTGGAAGAACCACTGCATCAGAAAAACTAAATTAAGAACCTCAGCCCTGAAGAAACAGGATGGAGAACCTTTTTTTTTCTATATTTCAGTCACTGAAATGTTTCTTCTGGCGGGTTCCGAGGAGAACCCTGACCTCCTAACTACATGATGGACCAGAAGTGCCTTTCTTCTGGCTAAAATTGTGTGTGTGTGTGTGTGTTTTAAATTAAAATGTGTATTTGTGAAACACTATATATGTATATATTGTAATTTTCTTTGTTAAAAAACAAACAAACATCGACTTGCTGAAGATCTACTCTGTCTAAAAAATAATGCTGAGCGCTGACTCGTCCATGTCAATGTAAGAAGAAACCTCACACACACACACACACACACACACACACACACTCTCACTCACACACACGGTTTAAGTTAGAAAGTCAGTGGGATTCACACAGATGTCAACAGCTGCGATTTTCTCACGACATAACACGCTCTCTCTCAGCAGGTACTCACTCACACACACTCACACACACTCACACACACTCACACACACTCACACACACTCACACACACTCACACACACTCACACACACAGTATTAAAAAGGGAGGCAGTGATTCAGCACATCATCCACTAATTTTGGAACACTGTTGAATCCATTGACTTTTCAAACAGTTAACAAAGGGCGTGGCCTCGGTACCTGTCCATCTCAGCAAAGTGGGCGGAGCCTTAACAGACATACAGTATATGTATCTGTTATTAATATTGAACCAATGTTAACATTTTAATAATGCTGAATAACATTCTAGTTATACACACACACACACACACTCACACTCACACGAATACACACACGAACACACACACGAACACACACACTCACTCGTTCAGGAAGTGCATTTACACTTCAGCTATCGTGACACGTTGCACAATGAAGCATAAGCAAAGTTATTTCAGACACTTCTGCTTTTTTTACTTCAACATTTAAAAACACATCTTAAGTGAGGAACAAAAAATTTAATCTCAGCAGTATTTATTATTTATAGAAACACTTGATGGTTTTTAAAGTGTCATTAGTACATTAAATTTAAAAATAAAACATTCCGGTAAAGTCCGTAAGTGAACTGAGTACTGTAAAAACAATAAATATCTTAGTGAGTAGAAGTATCAGCTATCTTAATTAATAATTTCTCTTCATTAAATTGTTTTTAGACAAATATATAGATACCTGTAGAATAAAAAAAATAGTATTACTATTTAAAAATTTTAAATACTAAATATAAAATAAAATAAAAAACAAAATACACAAATGTTCTTCGTAGAAAGTTAAACATTTTATTGTCCTGGTGAAAATTTCTGCTGAACATCAGGCATTTATTTACTTACTTACTTACTTGTTTATTTATTTATTTAAGTCATAATCGAACAAAACAAATAACACTGTGTAACATCACAATAGTAAGATTAACAGTTTTATTCATCGTTGTTATTTATAATAATTTTTAGGCAGTACAATTTTATCAAAAAACTAACATTGCGATAATAAACAGCAAATAACATAAAAAAATCTCATTAACAGGGTGTTTAACAATAGTCTTAATTTTTTATCTTAAAATAAGGGTGTTTAAAATAGTAAGTTTTTAAAAAAATTTAAACTATTACTAAGATGTGTGTGTTTATTTACTGCAGTGTTCTGAGATTAAATAAGGTCTGACTTTAATGTGATTACTCCTGCGACACTCATTAATAATAAACGATACACCGACAAGTTTTAGCGCTGATTCTGTACATAAGTGCACTACAGTGTAACCGTCCTGTGTGTACAGTGTAACGCGTGAGGTTTTAAGGTACAACAAACACACACACACGCACACACACACATGCGCGCACACACACACACAAACTTAACGTTTCTGATCTGAGCTCAGCAGTGCGTCAGAACCGAGCCAGAACCAGCGCTGCACTACTCTCCTGTTTACTGTGTGTACAAGTGTACATGAGTAACCACTGGAGTACACACACACACACACACACACACACAGACACACGTACACAGGTCTGGAGCGTCAGTTGGAGCGCATGCTTTAGTTCAGACTTTATGTCAGTGTTTGCTGAGAGACCAGATGTGGGCCACGGTGGACACGCCCACAATGTGACATCACCGACCCATCAGGGTCAGCACCAACACACATCCTCAGGTCCTTTCACTGTTTGTGTGTGTGTGTGTGTGTGTGTGTGTGTGTGTGTGGACGTGTGTTATGTAGTGACCCATTTTGTTACACTGTGTGTTTGTTGTGTTGTTTTTTATGTCATACACTGTGTTTGTGTGTGTGTGTGTGTGTGTGTGTTCCAGTGGAATGCTGACAGGCTGATCCCAGAGTTAGCGTAGTACAGCTACATTCTGATCATATCAAAACACACACACACACACACACACACAAACACAAAACACTGTCATCTGTTTATCCATCACAACTCAGCAATATCACCGGGTCTGAGAAAAAGGACTTTGACCCCTCTCACACACACACACACACACACACACACACACACACACACACACACACAGAAACACTTTACTGGGTTCAAAGGTTTATGATTCTTTGATAAAATTAGCAAAACACAATAATAAACATTTATTAATATTAATAATCATGTGTGTGTGTGTGTGTGTGTGTTTCAGTCCAAGTAAATGTTCTACTGGTAATTTTTCCCGAACACACCCTGTTCCTAATTTTATGGCCTAAATGACTTGGCACACTCAATCTCAAAAACTTCTCTGAGCGAGCACACACACACACACACACACACACACACACACACACACACACACACACACTGATCTCATACACACATGCTTATGACTAATTTGCATAGTGAATGAGCTCATGGTTATTAATAAATCTTCTACTTAAATATCCATAAGATCAAAGCAGTTTTCTTAAAAATGTTTTTTGTTTATTTGTTTGTTTGTTTGTGAAGATTCCCTGACCGTGCCGTACCTCACATCGAGTGCACTCGGCAGGGCACGCAGCGGCACTACATAGTGAACAGGAAGTGGTTTGGACAGATGTTCGCTGTGTTTAAGACGCCAGATGTTTACGTTTCAGGAAAAACATTAAGCTAAACTTGTGGGTGGGTTTGTAGTGTCACACGCTCATTAATATTCATGTGTATTAAAATATTACATTTAAACGTCGTATATAAAAGGACAGTCGCACAGTGTGTGTCTTCTCAGGGTTCAGATAACAATCCGGTCTTTACGACATCGTTACACACGTGTGTGTGTGTGTGTGTGTGTGTGTGTGTGTGTGTGTGTGTGTGTGAAAAAAACTAACATTCTTAGATCTGTTCCTACAAGAACATCAGTCACTTTTACAATCATTTTTCTCGATATTGTCCTGCGTATATGATTAGATTTATTATTATTTAATAATATTTATTATTAAATATTATAATATTTTAATTATTTAATAAATTTTTATGATTGATTAAAATGTACCTTTTATTTCACACTCCATGACCAGACCGTACTGCTGCTGTCTGCACGCTCCACTTACTTAATAAAGTTTATTCATACAATTCTAACTTTTTTTTTTTTTTTTACATTTTTAGATACTTTACATATTTTTACATTATTTAATTTTATTGTAACAAAATTCTAGATTTTATATTTTATTCTTTCCTATTAGCATTTTGTCTCCTCACTTCATTTTTTCCTTTTCAAGGTTACAAACAGTCGTGTAAGTATTTTACTGGACATCACATTTGACATTTTAAATTTTATTGATAAAGTCGACCACCTGTGATGTCGCGGTTCAGAGGTCGCGGCCCCAGTCGCTTGCAGATTTTTCCTTTGAACCTGACTAATAATTGTTTGTGGACAATCTCAGGGAAACCGCAAATATCCTTTGCAATTCTTTTTAATAGGTTTTTCTTGGCAATATATAATTTTTCATGCGTTTTAACGCTAAACTACTCAGATCAATATAATTTACAAATTTTGTAACATAATTATTAACATAAATGTTGCTAAATTTCCATATAAAATATACTACTGTATAAATGTTTCAGTAGAGAGAAAACAAAGCGACGATAGAGGAAAACGCAGGTTGTGAATTATTACCGTATTTATTCTACAATACTGATACCAAAGATAAGACGCTCGCATGAGTTACAGTACATACAGGAGTAACATCTGTATTTTATATTCTAGCACTGCGGGAGACACAGCAGGACAGGACAGTACAGTATAATACGGGTTCACCTTCACACTCTATTGTTTTTATTTGTTAAGGGTGATGTATTAAGCTGAGTTTGGAATGAAATTAAAGTGTTTTTGGAAGCAAATTTGGGGTTTAAACTATAAAAACAGGCATTTATAGGCATCACATCTATAATTTGCATTTTTTACACAATTCACAGTTGCTCTAGGAACGTAACCCCGGGGGTCGGGGGGGCAGCTGTAGTTTACGTTGTGTACAGTATGATGTGTACAGGAGCGTCATCGGGTTTACAGCTAAAACATTTCCAAACACAAACTTTATCCTAAAGCAAGAGGAAGGACAAAATCCATAGGCGTGTGAATTATTCACACACACTCACACACCACACACTCACACCACACTCACACCACACTCACACCACACTCACACCACACTCACACACTCCTGTCCGGAAATGATGATGATCTAATCCCACTGACTGATTGGGAAGTTAAAAGTTTCTTTGAACATTTTTTTGTCCCCATTCTCGCTGCGTCCTAAAAATATATTGTAGAACAGAGTGAGGACGGGGACAAAATGGAAAAATGTGCATTTGTCAAGTTCGTACTACTTCCTAGCCGCGTTCACGTCAAGTCCTCAATGCGTCCATCATGTCATCACTAATTTCCCTGCACACACACACACACACACACGATCACACACTCACCAGGTCCAGAGTCATTACTACGTCCGATCTGATCAAACCGCGTTCTTATCTTATCCTTACTTCATCGTCGTTGCGTCACGTGACGCTGTACATCATGAAGTGACGGTGTGAGGGACTGGATCCAGCGTTGACACTATACGCCATAAACGCGGAAAACACCAGAAGAAGAAAAACCAAACCTAACATGATCTTCTACAACGTGACATGGACCTACGTACCGTGGTCATAGCACAAGCCTGAAGGGGGCGCTGTGAGGACCTTATTAAGTTCCTTCCTTCCTGTGTGTCTTGCTTCCATCGCGTCCTCGCCGCGCTTTTCTAAACTCGTCCGACATAAAGCGTCAAGTCAGACAACACCACTGGTTCCTGCTGCGCTGCTTCCAGACAGTTAGTTGAGGACGGAGTGGCCACACGGGACAGTGCGACATTGGGGGGGGGGGGGGGTTGGTGAGGGTCTGCTGGGGGGAGGGGGGGGGCAGG
>JAOVVB010159902.1:0-11644 GCA_028570985.1 Heterobranchus longifilis | reverse complement strand
AGAATCAGAATCAGAATCAGAATCAGAAATTGTTTATTGCCAAGTATGCGAGTATACAAGTATAGAAGCATACAAGGTCGTATGGTTTGGGGGACTTGTGAAAAATGTCTTGTGAAATATTTGTGAACTGACCCTTTAAAGTCAGTTTAGAATGAGTACTTTCTGTATATTGCAGATAAGCTTGGGTTACGCAAAGGGTTAGGATTAGGTATAACAATAAGTTAAACCGCCTTAACAAGTGTTACGGTACAAACATATTTGCACATGTAAGTGTGCATGTGTGTTGGTGTGTGTGTACTACTTTAGACAGAGTGCAAACGTGACTTTCAAATCTAGTTTGTGATTTCAAAAAATGACATATACCCCTATACATACTACTATAACCCTAACCCCTATACATATGTGACCAGATGCTACCTCCCCGGTTAATGCATGCTCGTGTGTCAAAATAAGAGCCTTATACCACATAACATACTCTGTTTTTTGAGTGAACATGAACATACAATTGTGTCATCACAGCATTTATGAAAAGTAAAAAGGCATATAAAGAGTTCATGTGCACAAACAGATAAACAACACCAGTTGGATTAATATTATATATTATAAAAAAAACAAGTGACATTTGACATATTGCTAAACACCAAAACAGCTTACAAAGACTGAGAAAACTAAAACAACGCAACCATAAACAACAAAAACAACAACAAAAAAACCCAAAAAGTCACCTAATAGTAAACCGTGTCCATAATAGACACTACTAGTCAGTACAGCAGCATATCACCCATGCCACAACACACTCAATATTGATATCCTTCCAAATAGCATAAGAGCATGCTTCAGCCAGGAATAAGTGGGAAATGTATCCTCCCAGTGAATTGGAAGGACGGACTCCATATTTCTCCAAATTTATTGGAGGAGCCACTTAATGAAAGTCAGATTTTTTCCCAATCTAAGAAAATAAAGTATGTCTCTTATGCAGTGGGTATGAGAGGGAGATACTGTTGGTTTCCAGGGTAGGGTGACAAAAGCTAAGACATCTTTGTTGGCTGTAGAGAGGGTCACATAACATACTCTTTAAGTCATCTTGCGCTCGTCAGTGATGTATACGAAAGGCTGCGAAGTGTCCTGCAGGGTGTGTCTGGTCCAACGGTGGGAACGTCTGCGAGTTGGCAGAGGTGAGGTATAATCCTGGCATTAAGCTGTGGCGTGCAGCTTCATGCGAATGGAAAGGTGGATAAAAACACAGAGAGGGAGAGAGCGAGAGGAAACCCTGATGGTGAACCTCTGTCACTGAAAGATGGGATATTGGCTTCCGACCACTAAACAGAGGCTGGGTGCGAGGCGAACAGAGAAGACAGCACCAGACTGAGACAGTGTTCATTCTAGCCGTCATCCTGCGGAGAAGTGTTAACAGACAAACATCGGGACAGACACTGTTTATACGCAATTGCCTAACATAGAACTGGAAGAGTGGGGAATAATGAGAGCTCTCAACCTGATCGTTTTTAAATCATCAGCACGCCAAGGCTTTTAGGGAAACGCACACACACACACACACACACACAATCGGGTCATCAGATTCAGAAAACACAGCTGCCTGCCTAGTCAGGGAAACCGAGCCGCGCTGCCCCGCTCTGTATAAAACACAAATTGTTTCCATTTTAAAAGCCGCGTCTAGAACAATAGGCTGCCATTGTGTTCCCACGGGACAGAGGAGAGCAGAGAGAGGTTTAATGAGAGAGCAGAGGTGTGACGACACGGGACACACACACACACAGAAAATCCCCCAAGAGTGTGAGAGGGCAATTCAAGCTACCACTGTGAAGAATTGCAACATAATGATGCAGTGAGTGCAGCGCAAACATATCATTTGGCCTCCAGCTCCCGAAAAAAAAGGATATTTTTGGGCACATGAAAACACTTAAAAATCTGAATAATGTTTACTCGTGGTTTCTGCTTTTTTCTCCCTAATGTGTGTGTTTTGTGCACCACAAACAACAAGCGTTCTTCCCAGAGAGGATGTTACTGGGAAACCTGTGATGTGATGGAATGGCTCGACAGGGAAGAGTCAGCCAGGCTGTCTCCTTCACTGTTTGTACCAAAAAGTAATGCTCTGCAATTCGCGTATAACCCACGTAATTATTACAACTCATATTGCCTTTTGTTGTTAGGCAGCGACCTCTAGTGGCCGCAGTAATTATGACGGGAGGAAAGGAGGAAGTCAAGTGATGATGGGTGCAAAAACACAGGACTTTCACCCAGAGAGACTGTAGTTGTGTCCCGTGAAACCAAAAGTCAATGTTGTTATTTAAAGTGATGTTCAGAAGTTAACTTATACTTCCTTTCGTAACTACGTCACGTTCAACATCACCACATGTAGTAGTTACGTAGCCCAGTTCAGACCAAAGATTTGCGACAACTACTTGAAATGTGCCGGTCTGCAACGTTCAGAAAACCAGTTTACACCAGTGCGACCGACGAGACGGTGTATCATCTCCATAGCAACGACTCTCTGTACTCTCATTCTAACTTACGGCTTTTCAGGGTTTTTTGTTGCTGGATGTAATTTGTAGCATCTTAAAATATGAATGAGGATAGTGATAGTGAGATACTTGCGTTGTGATGAAACGATAAAAATAATATTTGACTCGCTTCTTTTTACTCACTAACAGTCGGTGAGTGAATAAGGAGAAGGAGCGCCGTTTATTCACTCTCCAGCTTGCTCGATCGCCGCTCCTCTCTCTCTCTCGTTCTTGTTGAATCTCCATCCAAAATTGATTTCGAACAGCTGATAGTTTGACCAGCTGATTTCGCTACCTGCTAATTGGCTGTTGAAACAGGTGACGTGCTTTACATTCTAAAACCAGCCACGAGGTGAGACGGGCCGGTTCACGCCGCTGCAACATTTCACTGCAACGTTCTGAAATTGTTTCGTCTCGTACTGAATCTTTGGTCTGAACTGAGCTTAACACCTCTCCCAGCAGATGGGGGGTGGGTGGTTGTCTGCCACCGCCACACACACACCTGGGAGAATATATTGGCAGTCGCTGGTTGCTGGGCTGACGGTGGCCGGTTGGTACATTTTAACATACAGTTTATCACCCAACCTTCTTACAAACAGAAATACTTATTTTAACCCAAACCATGATCTTTTTTTCTAAACCTAAACCAAGTTTTTGGTTAAGCAACCAACACAGTTTTCGTGCCTAAACGTAACGATCATGGTCACATCCCGGTCGCCTTTTTACAACGTTAAATTGAGCGGTCATATTTCGTAAGATATTATACGAACCCGTTGTTGAATCCGTTGCCCTTTTTGTCCCGATTGTACCTGTTGTGTCAAAGGCTCATCTGTTCATCATCAGTGTTGTTAATCCAGAGATGTGTCCCTGTTGTCATGAAGTCAGCATTTGAAGTATGAGCCCTCTGATGTTCGGATGCTATCGCTGTCTCCTTCTCAATCTTTTGTGATGATCATTTTCATGCGATCATCTGTTGTCACGCCAAATCCCAATTCCCCCGCTCTCTGTTGAGGAGCCAGTTGGTTCCTTTTTTTTTGTTTGTCCATGACACCCTGGCAGTCCGTGCACACACACACACACACACACACACACACACACACAGAAGAAGAAGAAGACACACACACTTGCCATGACAACGTATTTACTTCTTCTTCGTCGAGACGCTATTCTCATTTTGGCTGATTTACGGGGGCCCTGATTACACTCTGTTTACTGGCACTCGTAAACACAATGACAACCTGGCAGCGCTTAAACATCTCAAACACTGTTATTATTTCTGCATCTAGCAAGAAGACACAAAGCGTAATCCTCACTGCTGGATGTTGGTTATCTGCCCCGACCGCAGCCACACATACACACACCAGTGTGTCATCTGCCGGGCAGACATGGAAAAAAAGCAACACCGAAAAAGAAAAGAAGCGGATGGGAGAGTCATTTTTGGGCAGTGGCTCAGTATCTGTCTGGCTCTGTCACTGTGTGTATGTTCTATTTAATAGTGTAAGAGCTAATTATTCAATATTTGTTAAGTGATGAAAGTGTTGTCAGGGCGAAAGGAGAAGACATTAAATTCACGCCGTGTATGATGTCTTTGGCTAACTGAGTGGAATTGACAGTTTGGTTCTTTGGAGTCTCAGACTCAGACTTCTTCACCACCCGTAGAGACGGAAAGAGAGGGAGAGAAATGGCTGGGAGGGGTAATATAAAAGTAGGGTTGGCAGAGCACGAGGCAGTGGAGTGCCAAGGCATTTCTCTAACTTCATTTACAGACTCTTCTTGACATTATAAAAAGCACAGATCATTAAAGAAATATATAAAAGATAGATCTGGAAGCCCCGAAGCAGTAAGTGATCGCTTGGTGTCGCAACCCCATGCTCGAGACTCTGTGGCTTGGGTTGGTGTCAGATCAAAGATAGCATCAATAGACGTCTTCATAAGTCGCCCGAAGCATTCGTCACTTCCTTTTTAGTCGTAACCAAAAACACTTGGCTAAAAGTAAGCGGTCCATGCAGTCACGTCTGCACATTCAGGGGTTTCAATGGGACGTTCTCACTCCCAACTTGTCAAATACAGCAGATTGGTGCATCGGTGTTTGATACCAACGCACAAGAAACCCTTTCAGCATCTGTATGAGACACACCAGGCTCTCAGAGCAACTACTACTCGATGGCTGCGTTGTGAGTCAACATTGACATTTTTTAAGTTACGTGGGCTACGTAAGTTACGTTTCTCGCATAATGTCCGAAACTAACGCCACAAACATAAGTTACGTTACAAACTTAGTTATTTTAACCCAAACCACGACCGGTTTCGTGTCCCATGTGAAACCAAAAGTCAACGTTTACTT
This sequence comes from Heterobranchus longifilis, assembly GCA_028570985.1. Classification (NCBI taxonomy): domain Eukaryota; kingdom Metazoa; phylum Chordata; class Actinopteri; order Siluriformes; family Clariidae; genus Heterobranchus; species Heterobranchus longifilis. The sequence goes on along the minus strand of JAOVVB010159902.1, from coordinate 6,778 downwards.
TTTTGAAGTATCGCAGCCTACGTAAGTTAACATTCTTACGTAATGTCTGTAACTAACACCACGAATGTAAGTTACAGGCCAAATGAAGTTATTGTAACCCAAACCACGATCTTTTCCTGAACATAACCAAGTAGTTTGTTGCCTAAACATAACTAAGTAGTTCAAACATAGTTATTTTAACCCAAACCACCACCGGCGTTGGTGTCCCATGACCAAAAGTCAACGTCTGCTTTTATTTAGTTACGTAGGCTATGTAAGTTAACTTTCTTGCATAAGATTTGTAACTACACCACGAATGTAAGTTATGCAACAAATGTAATTTTAACCCAAACCAAGTAGTTTTGTTTGAATTGACAACGGGACCCTAAACGTTGAAAAATGACGCCAGGGTCGACGAGTTGCGAGTGAGAATGTGTAGTTGTATCCGGTAAGCTTCGTGACACAGGCAACGCTGGAGGTAAAGTAAGTACATCCTGGCTGCAGGATGAAACATTTTGTGTCCAGTGCTGAGTTTATGACTCACCTGTGGTGACAGTAAATCCTGACTCATCCTCAGACCTCCACCGGTCGTCGGAGAAATCAAAGGAGCCGCGTAACGACATGATGATCTGTTCTCATGCTGACCTGTGCTGCGGTTGCACATGTCAGCGGAGAGCAGATTGTCGAGTCTGCAACGCCACTCTGGTTCTCATCAGGTGCTTTAGAGGAAATCGGCTTAGCTCATTTCCTTACTTCAACAATTGAGATTGGATTTGTGTGTGTGTGTGTGTGTGTGTGTGTGTTTCCATTTATTTGTCTTTCTCGACCAGAAGTGGAATAATCTTGTCAGTCCAGTCAAAGTAAACGCATTTCATCTCCTGCCCAGCGACATACAACTTTTTGATTCAACTTCAGTCTTCCTTTATAAAAGGTTTATTAGTCAATAATAATTGCTTCAGAAATAATTAGTTAATACATATTTTATGGATACATTATAGATCAGTTATTTAAGCTATTTTTGAGAACAACTTCTGAGATTTTGGGTCTAATTTGCCCCTCCCGACAATCACAAGTACAACTAGCTGACTACAACGTGTTTGTTTGAATGTTTGTTTGTTTTTCTGAAGTCACTTTTGATCTCACATGTTTCTGTGAGATCCCAAGTCCCTGGAATCGCCACTCTGAAATCGTCTCGGAGAATGCAGTGTGTGGTCCAGTGTCTTCACTGAATCGTGTGGTGTGTGCGTTTTCTTATGATTAAAATATTTTAAAATCTGTTAAATCTATCGTTATGTCTGTAGTCTCCCATGTTTTTACAATAAGTTACGATTTTAAAATCCTCTATGCACCAGGCATTAGCTGCTCTCTATTTATTAAGTATTTTATTAACATTTACAACTGCAGTCTTGGTGGATTTTATCAATGGTGTTGTAGCATTTGTTGATGGCTTTTTGGATGACTCATTAGAAAGTGAAAAACTCATTATGCTTTTTTAAATGGCTTTATTAACATGGGTAGCTGCCGACATGATTGTTTATTAGCTTTTTTTCATGACATTTATAACTGTCAACCCAGAAGTTATATTGTAATGTAAATGTATAACTGATCTATAAGGCACAAATTCATATGTTATTAACCATTAACAAAGCCATGAGTTACAAATGTTTATAAAGGATACCTTATAAGAAAATTGTACCAACTTTTCTTCTTTACTTTTTTAATTTTTCTTTTTTTTTTTTTTAAAAAAGGACAAAATAATCTAAACTCAAGGTCCACTTACTAGCATTTTCTGTAGCTTTCAGCCACATGTCATGGTCTTCATCAGCAGATGGAGTCGGCTCAGTCAAAGAAAAAAGCTAGTAAGTGGACCTTGAGTTGAGATAATCTTGTCAAACTACATGACATTTATTTAGCTGACACTTTTATCAAAAAGCGACTTGCGATAAGTGCATTCAACCATGTGTGTACAACAACAAAAATGGCAAGAAATCATACATGAATCACACAAACTACTACCAAGAACAAATATTCACATTTTGGAAACTATGTTTATTTGCTTTCTCGCTGAGAGTTAGATGAGAAGATTGAAGTCATTTGACAGTGGTGTCAATCTTCTAATTTAACCCTCAGAAATAAAGCAACTAAGCACATTTCCCAAAACTGTCAAACTACTCCTTTTAAATCCTTTATAAATACTTTATTCTGTTGTTTTACAGTCATGGGAACATCGTAAAGCCACTGAAGACTTATTTTTGGCAACATGTGATTTTTGGTGTCCTAAGACTTGACGCTTATTCTAAGTCACTTTGGATAAGACCACCAACTAAAAGCCTGAAATGTAAATGTCATATAAAAGTGTGTGTGTGCGTGTGCGTGTGTGTGCGTGTGTGTGTGTGTGTTTATTTGTCTGCCTAATTCAGCCCAGCCCTTGGTTTGTGCAACAGGGCCTGCCTTGTTTATTGTTGTTTGTTGCTAACAACAGCGCCAGATGGTAATGATGATAGTCAACCACTCTCTTCAGTCCGCAGTCGTCTTAACAGGTGTAACCTCATTCCCTCTCTAATTTGTCAGCCCTCGCTTGTTTTCCCTCATTTTCACCAAGTTTTGTTAAAACTCATCCGTTTTTTTCTTCTTCTTTTTTTTGCCCTCTTATTGCTCTCCCTCCATTACCCCGCGGTGATGTTAAGTGAGCTAGTATTTTTGGACTTCCAGCATGACGCCAGAAACCATCAAACTTCTTAGATTTCCCCTTTGGCGGTCCGTGAAACCCCACTGTCAGTGGAGCCCAAAGGCAACAACAAAGTGGACTGCAGTAGCAAAGTAGTAAAGCAAAAAAAAAGAGAAAAAACAAGAAAAAAAGATGATAAAATAATAAAAGGTCCTCCGTGATTTATTGCAGATTTATTGAGTCTTTGGCACTGCTCTTGTTTTTAAAAATTTGAGTTTTAAATGTTTTAGGCACAGAGCGTTGGAAATAGAGTTTTTCTATGCAGTGGTGCATTTCCAAATCCTGGGGTACGGGGTTCCCAAGCGCAGGCATGGTTCCCACAGGCCCTTGAAATCCTTGAAAGTTTGTGAATTTGATGGGGTGGGGGGGGATCAAGGTCTTGGAAATTTTTGAAAATAGACATAAATAGACATGGGTCATTGAAAGTGATTGAATTTATATTCTTTTTGCAAGATTAGAAATTGAAGTTATTTTGGTATTTTTTAATATTTTTTATGTTTAGGAAAAGATTATTATGTCCTGTATTTATTGTTTGTACTTGTTTTGTTCAGCTTTTGTCGATTTGTTAATGTTTTGCCTCTCGTTAAAAAAAGTAAAAAAATAAAGGTTTAGGAAAAGATCGTGGTTTGGGTTTGTTACGTAACAAAATATAATTACTACGTTTGTTAGGTAACTATTTTTGTTGTCACGTGAGACACGAACCGCAGTCTGCTGGGTGAAAGTTCATGTTTTTGTGACCCATCCCTACACGGACTTCCGAGAATTTGATTGGAAACGTTTTTGTAATACGTAAAAAACAAACATAATCCGGGAGAACAAACGTTGAAAATGTAGAAATGTAATTGAGAATGCAGTTTTGTGGAATGGGAATGTATAAGTTGCTGTGGGAGACATATGTGCAGACAGCGGAGCGTAGCCTATTTACTAACATTAAACAAAGTAGTTTTGTATAATTTCACATCGTTAATGTGGTGTTGAAATCTTTAGATGTATGGGTGTATGGCCTTGAATTTGAGGGGATTAGTCCTTGTATTTGAAAACATTAGAAAACACTGTTTTGTATGTTTTGAACAGACCATCTGGACAACACACTGGAAACACTTAAATCTGTGGATGGAAAGATACTTCTCAGCCCACAGTGACTTCACAACACACAAAAAGACACTTTCTTCTACATGTTGTTTGTCTTTGATGTCCCTGCTATCGAACTTCTTGCTGCTGTCACCAACCAATCTATACAGCGACCACCGCAGCAGTAAACACCAAGCTAATATATTTTGGGGGAACATAAACAACACATGAAACAAGTGTAATTGGCCTGTAATTACAGAACTGTGATTATGGAGAATGTTGCATATTTTTACTCAGGACCAATCTGCGTCCGAGCACTGGCAACAATCAAGACAGTAGATGGAGAATGTAGGCCAAAACACACCTGCTGAATATATATAAAGTTTGAAAAATTAGAGAAGAAGGAAACGTAGGAGATAAAGAAGAGATGAGAACAGTGAGAGCTTTCAAAAACAGCTTTGGAAATGTGGAAGAAGTGCTTATTCTTGACATAGCACAGAGTCATCCGTTGTTAAAACATAGACGGGAAACATTGCATTTGTTTTGGCAGGGCCACATGAGAATGGTCAGTCTCAGAGTACCTGGATCAGGGGGTATTTATTACAGTAAATCGCAGCGACGGGTAGAGGACAGAGGATGAGGGACCAGAAATATCAATAAAGGGAAAGGGACTCGCTGATAAAGCAAGATAAAGGCAGAGGGAAAGACAGGTCAGTAGGGAGTTGTGGCGTAGGCGAGAATGTGAGGATTTCACGCACTAAAATCTCATTCTGTGGTTTGTACTTCCGGGTTATGTCCTCATCTCACACGTGCACACACATTCCTCTGTTCTTCTGTCTTTGAATCATCAACAGAAGAAAATTGCTGAGAGTGAAGTCTATCTCTGTGGAATACACCTATTACAGAACAAACAGGAAATGTCAGAATCAGGCCTGTATTAGCAAGGACTTGCAAAACTAGTACAGTCAAAAACAAGGGAGGAACAGAGCAAGGCGTTGGGAATAATTAGGCGCTTATGGCAGCTTGCAAAAGCCTAAACACTGTATCCAGATCTTTGGAAAGTCTACGGAGGGCTTTGGCGACATTAGAGGTGACTACAGTAAAATCTTGTGTGCGCTTTCTCCGACGCCGGAGGAGTTTGGCCCTCCATCTTTGTGGCTATCGGCGACGATGCTAAACCTCAAACACGGTGTCATTGCCAAACTTTTTCTTGTCTAACAATCAGGAATTACATTCCAGTGAATGAAGGGTGCAGATTTTCATTAGCAGGAGGAAACGATCAGGAAAGCCCGTCGACTGTTGTGTTGTATCTTGAGGTCAAAGGTCAAGGGAACCCTATGAAAATGGCCATGCCAGTTTTTCCCTTGCCAAGATTTAGCTTAACATTGGTGCATTATTTAGCCCCCTTCTTGAGAAGATAACATGAGAGGGCTTAGGTCGTCCAGTTTCATATGATACTAATGTATTCACTCTCTTAAAGACAGTCGGTCGTTGCGCTCCGGCGGATCTCTTACTGCGGTGGCCAATCTGATGTCAGGCCACCCCGTAGAAATGCCCCTGGCAAGGAATGGCTCCTTAAAACAACTGCTCAGGTTTTAGACATTGGTTTTTAGATTGGGAAATGTGGTGTGGAGGGTGCAAAAGAATGGTTGTCCCTGCTCGGACATCTGGGAGGGTAAAGTAGGACCTAGTTAAGACAAACTTTGTGGTACCTTTGGGCTAAATGGAAATTTCAAGACTTTGCTTTCTTTTGATCGTCCAGTCATCGATACTCGGTCACGATTGAACTTCTTAAAAGCTCACGGGGCCTTAGCTGTTTGTTGAGTTTACTTAAAGAGAGCGCCTGGAGGCTGCACGCCTAGGAACTCCAGATGCTCTGCTCTCTTTTAATGCCTCATGAAACGCCAAGCCATGTGTCATCATATTCACTGCTGGGCAAAACGTACCTAGAGCTGGACCCGAGACAGAAGACAGGTTCAGCACAAAGCACACGCGCAAATTAACCCACGCACACACGCCGATGTGCACATGGTCTTTCTCTCTACCGAAGTAAACACACTGGTTGCCCCGAAGAGAAGTTTGGTTTCATTGTTTAATGACTATGCTATTCCCCACTAATGTTTTACATATGAGATAGAGATTGCTCCCATTTGAAGAGGAAAAAAAAACGAGCAGACATCCATCTTTCTCTCACTGACTCACTTGCTGCCTTTTCATTCCCACTCAAATCTTTTACGCTCAGTCATTTTCAATCTGATTTCCTCAGACAACTCAATTACGTTGGCCGGGGCCCATTTGTTTTCGGACAAAATATTAGGGAATGGAGTTTATGAGTCATAAGAAACATCTTTCAACTCGATCCTATTAGTCACCTTGTTTCTTGACGGCTTCTTTGCAAAAAAAAACGTCCTTTTTGTCCAGCGTCTGAGTAAAGAGAGAAAACAGAGCAACACATGTTTGCACAGGACACGGTGTACACTTACAGTACAGACCTCACACACGTCCCGAGCCTGTATGTTCAGCTAGATTTCAATAAATCCTCATTGACCTTGGAAAACTAACCTTTTTTTTTTTTTCTCCTTCTTGTACTTTCAGAAACCACAGACCATGGATCAAGTAAATGTGACAAGTGAGTGGACTTTCTCTGGATCAAATCCTCTATTTTCATTCATTACAAGCTGAACTTGATTTCTAATTCTCTGTTTTGCTCTTTTCTCTGCATGTTTGCGCGTCCCTCTGATCATCAGCGGCAGCGGTGGCGTCGGAGCTGCGCAAAAGGAGAGGGTGAAGGGCAAAGACGAGACGTACTGGAGGGAGATCAACGCCGCCATGGCCTTGACCAACTTGGCGCAGGGGAAGGACAGCGCCGCCGGGACCACCAGCTGCATCATCCAGAAGTCCTCCCATATAGCAGAGATCAAGACTGTTAAAGTGCCGCTGATGCAGAAATATTAGCCTTGATGTCATCCTCCCCGTCTCTCTATGCAACCAGCAAACATT
>JAOVVB010159880.1:0-11644 GCA_028570985.1 Heterobranchus longifilis | reverse complement strand
AGTGCATACAGAGACAAAAAAAAACAAACTTAAAAGCATATCAAAGTACATGGAGCATTAAAGTGTGCAAAGTTGTTATAGGGAGTCAAAAAGCGAAACAAGATACAAAATACCAAAACATTAAAAGAATGAGAGCCACAGCAAAACCAAAGACAATACAGGGATACAACCAATAAATCAACATCAATTCAGAGTCACATAGGGTTCCAATTAAATACAAGAGAAAGGGTATAAAAATAATTTCACCCCTCTCTCAGTGAGGGCCTGTGTTGCACTTATTGGAATGGACTTTAGGTCTATACTCATCTGTGCTGTGCACTTTACGTCTGTGTGTGTGTTGTTATGTGGCAGCCTTTATGTCCAAGACAAATTCCCCTAGAGACAAATAAAGTAATATTGAATCTTGAAGTGGTGTTTCTATGATACCACATGAATGACTGATGCATTAAGCTAATTCTGAGTTTGCTAAAGTGAGGTCTCTCAAATAAGGAATAGTTAACCATCACTATTATTAGAAATTAGAGAAGTGATAACAAGACATAGGAACTATTTATTTGATCAGAATGGGGGTGTACTATCTCATGTGTTACCATTCAGTTGTCTGTTATCCATCAGCAAGACTTCAATCAAATACCTGGTGCCTAATATACATTTTTGGAAAGTCCTTGACATGACAGTTTGCACCCTCTCTGGCAGGTAATGGCATTCAGAGAGTGAATGGTCTTCAGAGTGGCTGTTTTGCCAACCTGGTAACACTGGAGCTGAGGGGAAACCAGTTGGATACCACTGATGGCATTAACCTTCCCAACCTGCAGCGATTATTTCTGGTAATGAAAGCACTATAATTTATAGCACTCACACACTTGATGAGGTTGATTCATTATCAGCAGCCTTAATATCCATGTACCCATGTAATGACCTGGAGAACAGACTGCCTGTAACTATATTCTTTCTCCACGTTCAGGCCCAAAATTTTATCAAGCATCTGGAGGGTTTAGAGAGGTTAGAGCGCCTCACCACCCTTCACCTTCGGGACAACCAGCTAGATACTCTGGATGGCCTCAGCCCCAACATGAAGTGTCTCCAATACCTCAACGTCAGGTACACAGCTGGATCACAACAGGACCGATCAGAGCCTGTCATCAATGCAGTAAAACACCAAATAAAGCAATATATCCCAGATTATATATCCCATATGCTTCTGTCTCTCTCCCTCAGAGGCAATGCAATCTTAGAAGAGAATGCTCTGCAAAGCCTTACGCTTGTGTCAAAAACTCTGCGAGCTTTGGTCCTTTCCGACAATCCTGTGGTGGAAACGACAGACTACCGGCTGAGTGTACTGATTCTGCTGCCACAGCTGGAGCGACTTGACAAAGATTTCGTCTCCCCCGAGGAGAGGACTGAGGCCCAGGAGAAAATCAAAGTAAATGTAACGTCTTATTTCTCTTTTACATAGGCAGACATAAACTGCTCCTTCACTGGTTGTTCTAATGGCATGCATGTCATTGCAGGAACTTAAAGAAGAGGAAATATCTGAGCTGTGAGATTTTGAAATGAGGAAGTGTTTGACTTCCTTGAAAACACAGGCTTGGTGTGTATAGGTGGGTGACTGTGATTGTGATGTATGGAAGGTATTGTATATCTTGAGTATCTTGCATAATGCATTTTGTATCTGTAAATTTGTGCATCAGGGTTGCTTGTGTCATGTTCTTATACTATTACAGCCTACTATCTATTTTGCAATAAAACATTTCTAATGCATTCATTGATATTTATAAATGCAGATAATCAGCAGAAGTCACTCAGTGACTATGGAATAAGAAATGAGGGAGTATTTGAACCTTGTGTTGTCCTGTGTTTCCCTGAGTAAGGATGAGAGGGCAAAATCCGCCACCATTTCCCCATTGGCAGCCAGCCAGCTGCAGCTTTAAAGGCACAGTGACATACAATGGTTATAATGGATGGTATATGTATGGAAAATCATACTATTCTGCCTTTCAAGTTCAGAGTATGCATTGTGTCAGATAATACAATTATTTCTGATTAAAGGTGCTGTAAGTGATTTACACTTAGCTCTACATTCAGACAACCATCACTGATACAGAGTGTTTGGTCAGTAACATGGGTCTCCCAGTCCCTCCGCTCTGCAGTAAACAGATAATACATTTCTGGGAATGGGGTACCAGAAAATGTATTTTCTGTATACTGCAGAGGACTCATGTTACTGATAAAACACTCTATCAGTGATGGCTGTCTGAATGTAGAGCTATTTAACACCTATTAAAAAAGAAAAAGAAATAAATACCACTTACAGCACCTTTTAATAGTAGTAACATGAAATTATTAATATGTCCACACCTCACCATCATACTGTTGCCCCAACCAGGAAGTCACCTCATTGAAAAGATTGCACCTTTGTATTAAGTCTTCTGGGTGTAATTTCTGTCCCTGATACTTTCACAACAAAGCCGTATCTACCTACAATTCTCCACATTGTGGATCCCTGTAACCATACTCGTGTTTTATGCCCAGCAATTGGTGATTTGCTCATTATAAAAGAAATTCACCACCACATATATGAGCTGAAAATGATTTGTAAAAGCAGCATGTCCTGCGCAACTAGCACCACACTGTTCCTCCAATGATTGGATTAGGGGGGAGTGGCTGTTGGAGGAGACATAAGTCCCCCTCCTCCTGTCCTTCCTCCTCGGTTGTGCTTGCATCGGGCGGCTAGCAGCGGCGTGGCGCAGTTTTGAACCTACGACCCCGGGAAGCAGCTGTGTGACTGTCTCAAATAACCTTCACTTTTCAAGCGGACGCGGTTCTCAAGAAATAATCCAGAAACCATGACTAGCTACCACAAACCCGACGAGAAAACTCTGCAGGGGCTGAAAGACGCCGCTAACAAGCTCAGGATCAATTCCATCAAGGCGACATGCGCCTCAAACTCTGGGTAAGTTATTCAACGCTATGCTGGCTTGAGTTATTAAATATCACACGGCTACACAAGAAAATAATATGCAATATGTTGTGTAACGTTACTTTAGCCGACGCACGTTTTACTTGCGTGGCCCGGCTGTTTGCACGTGCTGCAGATGATCTTCACGCGGTAGAAAGCGGTCACAGCAGTCTGCCAGCAAGCAGTTATGCAAACCTGTTTTAATAAACGGTTTAAGATAATGTGAGTTAAGTTTGTCCAAGTCTGATAGTCTATGCTAAGATTAGCATAAGCTACCAACGTGTTCCATAAATGAAAAAAAACAAATGCCAGCGTCTTTGTCGATAGTTGGGTTGTGTACACACTGCACAGTCAGTGAAATCTGAGAATCCATACTCTCATAACTCTGTTGCTCGTAAAACGTCTCTGATGAAACTTTGGCATTAGCACCGACCTGCTAATACTAGCTAACAAGAAACCACATGAGCATGCTAAAGGGTGAATCTCGTGGTCATTCTGACGCGCTAATTTAAAGTCGCAGCTGCCTCTTAAAATACTCAGAGATGCACAATGAATGCACACCAGTTAAACTGCTTTCAGGAAATCTGCGTCAGGTATGATAACCACAAATGTGTCAAAAGGACACCTGTGGTATTGCTTCATCCTAAATGCCGGAATTCCCAGAAGCTTTTTGCCAACCTGAAGTCTTCTTCCTCTTCAGTCTGTCTGTCTGGTTGGACCATGTCCATGCAGGAATAGTTTCCAGGGTTTCCTTGTTGCCAGGGGTGTAACTTTATATCTTCTGTAATCTAGATATTATTCTGGCTGCCCTTTGCCCTCCTAATATTCTGATACATCTGTGTACACACATCAAAATTAAAACTACAATATACTCCAGAAGGCATTAGAAATGCCAGTAATTGAAATGATGCCTTTCAGCTGGTTGTCACATGTACCATCACATTTATCTTTTAAATGTGTGCAGGGAGGACAGTTTTGGACTAACCTGGCTTTTTTTTTAGCCATTTAGCTCATCACAGAAAATAAGACTGTTCATGCAACACATTTTTTGTAGTTTCTGTCATTATTTTGTTTTTCTTTTCTTTTTTTGTTTTCTGCATCTGTCAATCACCTGGCCATGTGCATCATATTTAGATTGTCCCCATAGTTTCCAGTACATGGTTTCTTTGTATTTGCATTGCATCCTCCAAGAAAGCCAGCATTGTGTAATGTTCAACTTATTTACTTGCACAACTACAACTTCCAAAAAGGAAATATTTGTTGGTAAACCTGTTTTTTCGTTACTTCCTTGTGTCAACTTAGAAGGAAATCGATGAATTGCGTCCTGACCGTGAGGCTCATACTGTTGTCTCCTTTAACAAAGGATGTTTTTGAGTTTTGACATCCAACACTCAACACCTGTAATCAATTATTTGATTGATATGGAACATTACACTTGAGTGTCTGATTTGCTTTTGTTATGGCTTTTATGAATTTACTTCAGTTTATTTTTCAGCAGGTTATCGCTCAACAAGAGGACAAGGGGTAAACGGAGCACTGGGTTTTTTAATAAATTAACAGCGACCATGATGTGTGCTTAAGATAACTGTGTGTTCCAGCATTGGTTGAAATTGTGCCTTTTGTAATTTAACCCACATAGGGAAGCAGAGATGCTGTTGAGTAATGTGGGATTTCTAAACCTGTCGATTACAATATTCAACCCACTCTGCAGCAACTAACAGTTTCACAAGTTTACTTAACTTTTTTTTTTAGTTTTAAGTACTCTGGGGTGTGGAAACATAACTGATATGATCATGTTACACATTAACAATGTATTGACGGTGACAAACCATCTTTAAAATAATTGCTTGCCAAATGTATCCTTCTTGAATGCCTTTTCAGGAATGACTGATTGTGGTGCATAAATTGTTCTGATTGTCAAACTAAAACAAGTGTGAGGATTCCTGAATACAGCACAACACATGCATGTATGTGCATGGTGTGTGCATTTTGTTTCTTGTTTAAATTGAGTTTTTCCTGTGTTCTCAACAGACCGTCTCCATTTTTCTCTCCCCAGTCACCCCACATCATGCTGCAGTGCAGCAGAGCTCATGTCTGTGCTCTTCTTCCACACCATGCGCTATAAAGCAGATGACCCTCGTAACCAGTGTAACGACCGCTTTGTGCTCTCAAAGGTTGGCTTGCATTTTATTGTTTATGAGAGATTATTGTTCAGTTCGTCAACACACCAGAGATTTGGTATCACCGTTGTCATTAAATTCTTTCCCCCCCTGTCTGCAGGGCCATGCTGCACCTGTCCTGTATGCTGCCTGGGCAGAGGCAGGTTTCGTGAAGGAATCTGATCTGCTCAATCTGCGCAAGATTGACAATGATCTGGAGGGGCACCCCACACCAGTAAGTCAAGAATCCTAAGTTATGTTCTGGTGTTCAAGAAAACAGAATATCATGTACAAGTCACTTTATATATCTTGTATAACTTTTTTTCCCTCTCTCCTATTCACCAGAAACTGGCTTTTGTTTATGTGGCTACAGGATCTCTGGGACAGGGTCTCGGGGCTGCCTGTGGGATGGCATACACTGGCAAACACTTTGACAAGTCAGAGTATGTATACAAAAACTGTGCATTCATTAAGAGGGTCAGAGACTCAATTAATCCTGCTTTTTTTTTTTAAACTGCTATATGGTGATGTGAAACATCTTTGCACAGTTGTCAGTCATCAGCATTAGTCTGAGGAACATCCTTTTTTATATTGACACTACGTTTGAAAGTACATTGCTTAAGGGCAGGTGCTTCTCTATACTCCAACTAGACTGTTTCTGTAGAGGTGAGATGTCAAAGGTCTTGGTAAGCAATGCTCTTGTTACACAATGTTGAGTCAACAATAGTTTTGTTTAACAAAGAGCCTTGCTTAACGGTCTCCTCCAGACACATTTTAAAGTATGTAAAGACTTTTATGACATATGTACCAAGGAAGCAGTCTGTCTGAATCTGGATTTGAGACTGTTGTTGGCACACAGCAGTTTGAGTTTCAGTCATGATATGTCTTGTAACAAATTAAAAAAAAAAACACCATATAGACATGGTAACATGGTTTAAAAACTTGATTTTCACGAGGGTCTTTTTAACAGTGTAATGCCTTGACTGGCAGGCAAGTAACTGCTTTCTTTTAAAGTGATGCCTGATGCTTTGTAATCTGTTTAATGGATAAACATGCAGTGGTATAATTGTGTTAAATCACTCCCTGACAGGATTGTGCATTGAGGCCAAAAGGTGTTTGCACTAATGCAACCGAGTATACTCTTTAAGTAGCAAAAATAATACTGAATGGTTTGTCTCTTTTGAGCCTAGTGACTCAAAACTATTTAACAAAGATGCTCTTATCTGTTGGAATTGATTGATATTCATTGCCAATAATACTGTTGGTGATTCTAAGGAATTCAGATTCAGTTTAATAAATGGCTCCCAAGTACTTCATAGGGTTTTGGAAAGTAACAGGATACCATTTTCAGCTGTAATATGAGTGGAAAGACGCTATGTATTGCTGCTTCCAATAAAGTTTGTTTGATTATAAAGAGCCAGGAGAGAACAAGAACTAGTGATGGGGCTCCAGTCTCATGACTGATCTGAGATCAGATGTAATGTTCTTCACACATGACCAGTGATTTTTATTCTGAACTGAGCTCATTGTGCACAACTTCTGCAGCCCTGTGCGCTGACCTTTTACTTTCCCATGAGTATTCCACCTCAAGTCTCAACTCAACAGACTTTCAGTAATCATATAGTAACCATTGTGTGGTTCATTGTTTTGGAGAACACTAAAATTCTCTGCTTCCCTTTTTCTACATTGTGTTGTAGTTACCGTGTGTACTGCATGATGGGTGATGGAGAGTGTTCGGAGGGCTCTGTGTGGGAGGCCATGGCCTTTGCCTCCTACTACCAGCTGGACAACCTGGTGGCTATCATGGATGTCAATCGGCTCGGTCAGAGCGAGGCTGCACCCCTGAAGCACGACATGGAGACCTACCGCAAGCGCTGTGAAGCCTTTGGGTCAGTGCCAAACTTTGACTTTCCATTCCTCCACTTTTATCTAATTTCCTAGGAAACCTTTTGACCTGATGACCCTTTTTTGTTGTTATAAATGCCTCCAGATACACATCAAAATTAAACTTAACCATTTATTTTCATATGCATGTGTAAATATAGTAGTACGACCAAATCCATTGGTTCAAAAGGAGTTACTATTGGTGTTTTTCACACGCTTGCTGGATGTTTTCTCTCCTCCTTTTGGCCTCTTGACCTTTCTTTTCCATCTCTGCTCCACTTCTTCCAGTTAATAAGTTTGATGCTTGACCTGTTTAAGTTAATACATCCCTGTGTCTTGGTAATTATGTGTTGGTATGTTGTTGAACTGAGCCCTGTGTGTGTGCAGGTGGAACACGTATGTTGTGGATGGACATGATGTGGAGGAGCTGTGCAAAGCTTTCTGGCAGGCCCAGCAGGTCAAGGGCAAACCCACTTGCATTGTAGCAAAGACGTTCAAAGGCAGAGGACTCAAAAGTAAGTGTGTGAACATTATTTACTGAACTATTGTCTTCTAGTCGTCAAAGTTTCTACAGTTAAACACAGAAAAATCTGAGATCGTTGTCATAGGTCCAGACTCAGTCGTGGAATAATATTTCTAACCATCTTGGTCTCCTCACGTAACATTACTAACTCTTGCAGAAACCTGTATTATTATTATTATTGATAACCACCTCAACTTTGACCAGCATATTAATTCTGTTGTCCAAGCATGCTTCTTCCAACTAATGTAAAAAAACTGGTTTATTATTTATCTGGCAAGAACTTAGAAATGGTAATTCATGCATTAATTTCATCCTGGTTATATTACTGCAATGCACTCTTCTCATGCCTCGCACAACAAAACCTCAATAAACTCATCACCAGGTCCAACAGGAGAGAACACATTACACCGATTTTTAAAATCACTTAATTGGCTCCCAGTCTGTTTTTAGAGTAGATTTGAAAATTTGAATGATCACTAAGGCTCGTAGGGGGTTAGTGCCAGAATATATAGCTGATCTCTTTTTTTTAAATAAAATGATATAGTGTAAAGCACTTTATAAATAAAAGTATTATTTAAATTTGATTTATGAGACTTGTTCATCCTTGGCTGTAGATATTGAGGATCTTGATAACTGGCATGGAAAGCCCATCCCTAAGGACATGGTGGATGCCATCCTAAAAGACCTGCAGGCTCAGATCCAGGTCCCCAACAAGACCCTGTGCCCCGAGCTGCCCAAAGACGACACAGCACCTGCAGACCTTAGCACCATCTCCCTGCCTTCAGCCCCGGCATACAAAAAGGGAGACAAGGTACCTTTTTTTTTACTCGTCACTTGTGTTCCTTTTTTAATGCCGGCTAATGTGATCAATTAGATTATTAGGGACACTTGAAGCATGCGTAGCAATGAGTACTAAGCCCCTTTTAAATAGTTAATGAAAGTTCACTGGTACCACTGTATCATAAGTTTCTTGTTTGCTTAGTGCGTGGCCTCATACTGATATCCGCACCTTTTAACCTACATGTAGAATATTGTTTTGTTGTCTTAATTACCTTGTTAATCTCTCGGTGCTTACACCCATTTCCTTCCCGCCCTGTCAGATGGCAACAAGGCGTGCATACGGTTTGGCACTGGCCAAGCTGGGCCAGGCAAGCAAGAGAGTGGTGGCCCTCGACGGAGACACCAAAAACTCCACCTTCTCAGAGACCTTCAAGAAAGCCTTCCCCGACCGCTACATTGAGTGCTTCATCGCTGAACAGAACATGGTACACAATATTTCACTGCTGTAAATTCCGTTGCCAAGTCTAACATGATTAACTCCCAACTTATGAAAGAGGGATATACTTGGCTCACATTAACTACCATAATCTCCTCCAAATTGGTCTAATCTGTTACTATTCATTCTCCAGCATGGTAATCCCAGCCTCTCACTACTGCTTGTCACTTGTGACCAGTTTACATGCTCCACATCACATCCACTGTCATTAAGACTAGCCCTTATTACCCTTTACTTGCCGCTGCAGGTGGGAGTGGCCATCGGCTGTGCCACCCGTGACCGCACGGTCGCATTTGCCAGCACATTCGCTGCCTTCTTCTCTAGAGCCTATGACCAGATCCGCATGGGAGCCATCTCCCAGTCTAATGTCAACCTGGTAGGGTCCCACTGCGGAGTCTCCATCGGTAAGCCTCCTGCTGAAGCGTGGCGTGTTTTCTCACCGAGCAGTGAGTGAGCGTTCCCTGACTTGATGTTACTCTGCCTTCAGGTGAGGATGGTCCTTCCCAGATGGCCCTGGAGGACTTGGCCATGTTCCGGGCTATCCCAACATGCACTGTGTTTTACCCCAGTGATGCCGTGTCCACAGAGAGAGCGGTTGAGCTGTCAGCCAACACAAAGGTCGGTAGGCCACCTCGTGGTAGAGATTGTCCAGGAAGTTGTCTTCACAGTGATGGTGGAGTAACGTTCTCATGTTGTAACTCTATATTCTCAGGGTATCTGTTTCATTCGGACCAGCAGACCAGACACTGCAGTCATCTACTCTCCAGATGAGAAGTTTGAAGTGGGCGAAGCAAAGGTAATTTTTCTTTACACCAAGTAGCTATTAGCAACAAAAAAAGGGACTGGATTAGACACTAGAAAAAATAATGTATATGAATGAATGTCTACTTAAACAGGTGGTGCGCCAGTCTGACAGTGATTGTGTGACTGTGGTTGGAGCTGGTATTACTCTGCATGAGGCCCTCGCTGCTGCTGATATGCTGGCCGGTGAAGGTAAACTCACATTGCCCTCTAGTGGATGGATGTAGGTATAGAGGCCTACATTAGCACCATCCACAACTCATGTTTTGGTAATTCAGGGGATGGGAGTCTTCAGCTGCTCAGTTGGTTAGTATGGTCTAATAAACATCTCCAAAACAATGATTTCCTAATGAATTCTTGTAGGGAAGAACATCCGTGTGATTGACCCGTTCACCATCAAGCCCCTGGATGCCTCGACCATCCTGACCAATGCCAGAGCCACAAATGGACAGATCATCACTGTGGAGGACCACTACAAGGAGGGTGGGTTGTTTTCTGTTTTTGTGCTCGAGTATCCTGTTGCAGGGTTTTCCAGTGTATTGCTGCAACTAACAATTATTTTCTCGATTTAATTGTTTGGTCTATAAAATGGTGAAAAATGTTGATCAGTGTCCCCAATACCCAAGATGTCCTCAAATGTCTTATTTTGTCCACAACTAATTCTTTTTACTGTCATAGAGGAGTAAAGACATAAAAAAAATCACATTTAACAAGCTGGAATCAGAATTTTTTTTTTTTTTGTTGCTCAAACCAATTAGAAGTTTGCAATTTGTTTAATTGTTGTTTAATCTTTGCAGATCTACTCTAGTCATTTACCAAATAGTTTTGAGAGTTTGCAGACTTGATTCTTACCAAAGAATGCACCAAGGGCCATAAGTAGTGAGGGTTTAGGAAGTGTTTTTTTTAATTTTTTTTTTTTAGTGATGGTGTTTTGTGCAGATTTTTCTCGATCTACCAGGTCTATAAGAAAGCATCGTGTCATTCCTTGGTGATTTGAGCTGATGGTCTGTCTCCTCTGCCCAGGTGGTCTTGGAGAAGCAGTGCTGTCAGCAGTGGGCAAAGAGCCCGGCATCGTTGTGACCCGGCTGGCAGTGACCGGTGTCCCCCGCAGCGGAAAGCCCCAAGAGCTGCTCGACATGTTCGGCATCAGCGCCAAGCACATTGCCAGCGCTGTGCGTCAGACCTTTGCAAACTAAGGACTGCACTTTATCTCCCGCTTGCCGTGCTGTTCCATCACAACCAACTTTGCAGCTACCTGGCATGATCACGTTGAAGACCTGTTAACTTCTGTGCCCAAGTGCTGTCTTGTAGCTTTGGCTGGAGTGCAGTGTGCTTACCCTGTATTATTACTACCACATATGGAGAAGGATGGCAATAGGAGTGCAGTGTTGAGAAGTCTCTAGTGTTAATATTAATCCCCCGTGTGCACCCTCTGATACCCTCTCCTCCCGATGGATTCTTCTGCAACATTCCATTCTCCATCATATTTTCAAAATAGTGTCTTGCAAGTAGCTCAGACAAAAGCATCACCGAATACTGTAAAATGCGATATGTTGACGGATTTAAAAACCTGTCATACCAGCAGCTGTCCCGGTTCTGATCCATTGTGAACCGTCAGGCCACCACTTCCGTTCTGCATTCCATCATTTGATTCACATTCTTTACAACCGTGCCTCGTGTGTTCGCACTTTGCTGGTGTTCATGCCTCTCTTTTTCTAAGAAGCACTGTTACTGTTTGTCATAAATCGAATGTACTCGGATCAGTTTTGTAGTCGTGTTCAGTCACAGCTTTTGATGCTTAGCTGTGGGAGAGAACCGTTTCTTCAGACCCCGTGTGAAAAGTTCAACTGTTTTGAGCATTCCTCTAATGATTCCTGGCCACATGAGCATCACACAATGTTACTGGCGTTCCAGGTCACTGGTGTCACCCTGTTATAGCTGTCGTGATGAATTAAAAAGAATTAACCTAATGCCTTTTTGTTTGTGTTTTTTTTTTTTTTGTTTCTGGTCTGTTTTCTTCAGCATTATGGCTCTATGGGTGT
>JAOVVB010159859.1:0-11644 GCA_028570985.1 Heterobranchus longifilis | reverse complement strand
TCTGTAGCGCTGATGTATACTTAAGACATGCTGTCAATCAAAAAAGGGGTTCCGCCCTTTTAACAGCTCCTCCAATCGCATAATAATAATAATCGGACATAATCGCAGCGTTTATCCAATGACCGTCTAGTTTCAAAGCACTGAAAAAAAACGTTCAAAGCATTCTGTTTTTTTTTTTTTTGTTTAATATAGAAAAACCCTATTTAAAGTGTTTTGTGTGTCTTTTTTTTTTATGTTGATACACCATGTTAAAGTAGAAGTTATACTGTCAGGTCATACAGGCGATGGACTAAAAAAAGAGAAACCAAACACTGACATGTCATTTACACCTGATTTAATGATAACAGCAACAGAAAAGAAACATTTTATAAAGATGTTTAGGTTAAACTTTATGCAGAAGTGTATAGAGAAGCTTAATTCATCCTGAGGCTCTAACTACCCCAGAAGGTTGCCTTGACCAGAAGGTTGAGAAAAAAAAAGGTAGTTAAGTGTGGTTACAGGGGGTGATGAATGGAAAGAGAAAAAGATCTACAAGCTCACAAAACAATTAAAGTTGTGTCTAATCATGAGGCCATAGGTTAGGTCTAGCTCACTCTTTCTCAAAGATGAGGTGAAGAACAGCCAGGAATTGAGGCAGTGCTTCAGTTTTGCAGAAGTTGTTCAGTTGCTCCAACCTCCGTATGTCATCGCTCACCTCGCCCCAGTAGAAACTTTCAGGTTCGACCTTTATAACCATCACCGCACTGATGGGAACACGGTTTGCTTCAATCATCTCCCTCTCCCTCTCCTTCTCCTTCAGCATAAACAGGTAGGCCTGAGTCTGCAGGTAGAGCTGATGGGAAGAGTTGAATTCAGCCTGAGATCCCTCTTGTGGCTGAGTGAAGATCTGTGCTGCCATGCTTCTTTTTGCGCTGTTGCATTTTATGATGATTTTCTCAGTGGGTCTGGAGTCATCAGGAGATCTTCTGATTTCTACTAGAAAGTCTAGCTTTCCAGAGAAAAATCCGAAGTCCAGCTTTCCATTCTTTTTGTAGTTCACATCCTCTTCAGTGAGCCCCTTTTGTGCCAAGTAGAACTGGAAGCACTCCATTATGTTCCTTTGGTTTTCATCATAATTTAGATACCAAAAACGAGAAGCTCCTCCTCGGTTTCCTGGAGATGACTCTTGATATGACTCTCTTATATGGAATCCACTGCGAGGCTGGCTAGATTTTTCCCATCGCTGCTTTAGAGTCTCATTTTCTGAGTCTTCAGCATCTCTAAAAAATATCATCTTTGTGATGGCTTGAATTTCATTTCTCTCTTGTAGTTGCAGGGCCTGTTCAATTTTTCCGCAGGCCAGACGCGGAATCGGAGCGACTCTGAGTTCGCACCTCTCCAGAGCTTGTTTAAGTTCTGCATCTGCAATGACGTTTGTGTGTGTGGATCGAGCGATCGCTGCTGGTGTCAGAACTCCTTTAGGGAGTTTAATCTTTAATATCTCCAGGAGTTTTTCATAATCATCCACATTGAAAGTTTCCAGCTCCTCCTCACTTTCATCAGTGTGTGTGACATGTTCTGCCATCACTGCACCTTTTCCTTCTCCTGACTTTATAGACAATTCTGCTGTAATATTTCTGTTGGGCCTCAGGGTCCTTTACCTACTACAGAAAGAAGATATAAATAAATATAAACAAATGTAAAATTAATTTGTATTAATATCTTTCTTTAAACAATCAGGGTTTAGCTTCAAGGTTTCTGATCAGAAGGTCAGTGGTTAAAACCCACACTGTTGCACCTCGAGCAAAGCTCTTGACTCTGTTTACTCCAGGGGGCGCCATAATCAACTTTTACCCTGCGCTCTGAGCTTAACTTCCTTCAAGCTGAGATATGAGACGAAAATAATTTCACTATGCAGTAATGTGTGTGTGTGTGTGTATGTGTGTTTCTGTATGAGAGAGAGACAGAATGAGAGAGAGCGAGAAATAAAGGCTCGTCCTAGCTTAAATTAAGCAGATTTACAGAATCCCGTTTAGATTAAGAGATTTAACACTTCACGTGTCTGTCAGTGTTTCGTATTTTTTTTTTAATTAAACTTACAGTGACAAGAAAAAGTTAGTAATTTTGGGATTTCATGGCTTTCTTCATTAACTTGTCATAAGAGTCAAAAGTGTTGACAAATATAATGTGATCTAAAATAATAACACAATAATTCTGATCTTTCATGTCCTAATTGAACACATTCATTCATCATTCAAAATGATAGTGGAGTCAGTAACTGGTTGACCCCGCCCCCTTGGCAGTAATAACCTCAACCAGGCGCTTCCTGTAGCTGTGGATCAGACCTGCACATCGTTCAGGAGGAATTTTAATGTATTCTTCCTGGCAGAACTGCTTTAGCTCTGTCATATTCTCTGGACGTCACATCTTCCAAAGAATTCATCTTCCCCTCTATGACTGCAAGCTGGCCACGCCCTGATGAAGCAAAGCCGCCCCAAATAATGATGTTTTCTCCACTATTCTTTACAGTGAGGATGATGTTTTCATGATGATATGCAGAGCCCTTTTTACATCAGATGCTTTCCAATTGTCAATTTTCCAATGTGAAGTGTCAGTGTGCTCTTTCACAGGCGTGCAGCAATGTTCTTTTTAGTAAGCAGCGACTTCCTCTGTGGTGTCCTGCCATGGACACTCTAATTGTTCAATGTTTTAGGTTCTATAGACTCATGGACACAGATGTTAACCAGCTCCAATGATGCCTTCAAATCTTTGGCTCCCACTCAGAGTTGTGTCTTTATCTCATTGATGAGTCTTCGCTGTGTCTTCGAGTCATTTTGACTGGACGCCCACTTTCTGGTAGCGTAGCCACAGCCCTGAAGTGTCTCCATTTGCCCAACTGTAGACTGGTGAATTTCTAAGGTGTTTATAATCACTTTGTAACCTTTTTCAGCTTTATGTAAATCAACAATTCTTGATCAAAGACACCCGATGCCAATTAGTTTTAACTCATCATTAATTTGCATTTAGTTGATTAGCATTAACTAAACGATTCACATACTTTTTCCACTAGCACTATGAGGTTTTTATGATTCTTCTTAATAAAGACAAGAAAGATCAGATATTTTTTCTCATATTTTGTGCATTTCTTTTTCTAGTGTGTACATTACACATTTACACATCAATGACAATCACACTGCTACTGTCATCATTTCTTTTCATTCTTCAGTCACACTGCTGCTGTCATACCCACACACACACACACACACACACACACACACACACACACACACACACACACCATATCTTTGCACTTCTGTATTTTTATATTTTACAATGTTAACAATTTCTTTTTCTAAAGTTTCTAAATACTATGTAATTTATATATTTCTATTTCAATTATATTTCATTGTGTAACTTTTGTAATTTTACAGCCTATATTTTTATTTTTATTCCATTTTTATTGACATTCTATCTTTAGTCTAATTCTATTTTTAGTGCATTTTTTTAGTGTTGTGGAATCTTTTTATTTTAGATCAGAGACAGTCGAGTGAGCGTTTCCCTGCATATCATACTGTGTGTGGGTGTGTACATGAGAAAGGACATTTTCATTTCTGAATTAAAATCCATACACGGCAGTTAACCCTGGTACAGGGGAGTTCCTCGACTCACTCAATAACAGGAAGCCCTTCGCGGCAGTGTTTCTACCCACTGGTTTCATGGCTATTACAGACCTCCCACAACACACAACACAACACAGTGTGTGTGGCTCGCTGGATGCAGTTAACCCCAACCACACAGAGGTCGAGACAATTTCTTAGACTTTATCAACTTAATGCATTCAGAAGAACATTAGACTCATAGTTTTGTTTCCAATTAAATGCAATTTTTTTTTAATCGAGAGCCTTTTTATACTCAATGTACTAAAATACATCATTTTGTATGTCGAATGAGTGTGTTCAATAAAGACGTGCAAGATCAGAATTTGTGTTATCATTTTAGACACATTATATTTGTCAATACTCGACTTAGATGAAGATCAGATATTTAAACACCATTTGGTTTTCAGCAGTTACACAAAAAGCTGCGAGAGCAGAAACACCCAAGTTGTGAAACCAGGACAGACGAACTGTAATGACAAAAGAAATGAGTCATAAAGAAAGAAGGAGTGCCTTTTATTAGAGAAGATTAATGCATATCTGTAAAAACAAAACAAATAAAAAAATAAAGATCAAATGTGGGAGTTTTTTAGGTAAACCCTGAGAGCAAATGTTTTTTTTCCTATGGGGTCGGGGGTTCGAATGTGGGATGTGCGAGCTGAAGCAGCAGAATGCGTTCAAATTCAGGCTTTTTATTCACTATAAAAAGGTCTTCGAATTATTATTTTAAATTAACTATTAAATGGTAAAGTGTGTTACATTTTTACCAAAGATCTTTCCCTGTTTGTTAACACACACACACACACACACACACACACACACACACACACACACTAAGAACTGGGAAATAAAAAGAAATCTAGTAGAATCAGACATCTTGGTTTTATAAACAGATTATTAAAGACTAATAAACTAATAAACATCCATCTGTTAGAAATACTTTCTTTCAGACATATCAAATTTATCATGTGTTGCGTAATTGTGTGTAAATAAATAGTGTTAAATAGTAAACAAATTAATTTTGAAAACAAATTGTGCAAAAGTGAAGCTTTTAAAAATGAACAAAAGAACAATAAGTTCATCATGTTACATTTGAATTCTGTGTAAATTAATTACTGTACTTACATTACAGTAATTAATTTATAATTTATAAAAAATTAATATGATTATAAGCCTCACCCATACATTAAATAACAACAACAACAATAATAATAATAATAATAATAATAATATTAATAATAATAATAAGCAAAGAAGAAGAAGAAAAAGATAGACAGCAACAAGTGACCTGACCTGTGGGTATGCGTTATTTAACTTAAGAAAATAAACAAATAAATGTAAAGAAATAGAAAATAAAATACAAGTAGTAGTAGTAAGAGTAATAATCATAATTATATTAATAATTATAATAATAATAATAATAATAATAATAATAATAATAATAATGAGAAGAAGAACATCAACAAAAATAAGTGACTTCCAGGAACTTACTGTAGGTTATTTCATGTACATAAGTAAGTAAGTAACTTAGTAAATAAATAAATAAATAAACAAGTAAAGAATAAATAGATAAATAAATAAAACTATATTAACAATGGATAAAATGCAAGTAGAAGCAGTAGCAGTAATAGTAATAGTGGTAATAATAATAAAGATAATAATAATCATCATCATCATCATCATCATCATCATCATACCCACACATAGTGATCTGCTGCATCCATGCAACATAGACTAATTAACTCAAAATCGATTAAACTCAATAAAATACAATAAATAAAAACTAAAAGAATTAAAGAATAAATCATGGCCGATGGGGTCCAAACACCATCTGAAAATAGTGCACCTTTAACCTACTCTTCAGCAAGCATGGAATAAGTCCCAATTACCAATCTGTACAAAGGTTCACACTTAAATAAGTTCTTTTCAGTTTGATTCATGAAGTGGTTTCAATTTAGATTCACCAGAAAGGTAAGAACCATGAAAACCTGAGGGAATCCCACACGGACACAGAGGAACATTACCCGAGTTCATGACCAAATCAGAGGCCCTGGAGCTGTGAGGTGGGAGTGCTTCCCAGCTACAATAATTACTATTACTAAATACATTGTAGCTTTAGTTGTATCCACTTTGCCTTTGAACATTTCCCTACCTAACATATAATTTAAAAAGCACTTTCAATGTTTTTGTACATATATGATAAATGGTCACTTACACAATAGCCTTGAGTGGACATATTCCTTCATCCTGCCGCCAGTAGCTTATGATGCTTTTTACATTGACTTGCTGGGGATTTAGTTCATGACAACAACTTGCTGGAGATCCATTTCCTGTTGGTCAAAAGTGCTGGTTAAAGATTTAACTATTAATATTAATCCATGATTCATTTTTCGTTCCCTACGAAAGCTTAAAAATTACTAGACCACACACAGATGTAAACGAAAAAAATAAGAGCTTCTCATTGTCAAACCCACAGATGCTACATACAGTATAACAACTTGACCTTACAAATCTAGGCCACCCCACAAAGTAAATGAGAAGTGTGCATGACATAAATAAAGCT
Source organism: Heterobranchus longifilis (assembly GCA_028570985.1). NCBI lineage: Eukaryota > Metazoa > Chordata > Actinopteri > Siluriformes > Clariidae > Heterobranchus > Heterobranchus longifilis. Next base: position 5,446 of record JAOVVB010159859.1, on the reverse strand, counting down.
TACTTGCAGAGATGCTGGAGAGCACTGCAGTGGTGAAGAAGAATAAGAGTTCGAGGTACATTTTCGACGTCTTCTGAGGTGTACGGCTCTGCCTGCAAGAGGTCTTATTGCTGGGGGAGGGACCTCCATTAGCCTACATCTTTCCATTGAACTAGACATAAAAAAAGGAAAATATGAGTCTGACGACTCAACAGGAAGTGGACACAAAGGTAACTTGAAAACCGACCCTCTTTAACATCCTTTCATCTTGTCCCCTTTAACCGCCTCCATAATTTAGTTCATCTAAAGTTTCTCTAAAACTATAAATTACAGTCTCAAAAAAGAAATAGAATAATATTAATGATAATGATAATATTGGAAAGTTTAATTTACACAATATGGCTACATCTTGAAGGTACAAAATGGCACTGCCCGGGTCAAAAAAAAAAAAAAAAAATCACCTGGCCTTGCCGTGATGACTGCAATGATTAATATGGTTCAGTTTGCAACAAGTTATTTAATCCTAACTGATGCAGTGAGTAGCTTCTCATTTCTTCAACAACCATGTCAGAAGACGTATCCTGTAGCCGTGGCAAAAATGTTTCACAATGGTCAAATTGTTAACCCAATTTTAGTAGTTCCAGCATTGTCCTTAGTTGTTTTCTTTGCTTAATGCAGGCCAATGCTGGAACTACTAAAATTGGGTTAAGAAAATGCATTATTAAAACCTGGAAGAATAGTGGCGAACCATCATCTTCGAGGAAGAAATGTCGTCAGAAAAAACATCCTGAATGAGCATTTTGGAAGATTGCTTGAAGGCTCAATGTACCCAAATCGTAAAAAAATAATAATAATAACTCAGTAGAACTCACAGATATGTTTAATAGTAAAAGCATTTCCACATGCACAAACTAAAAAAAAAAGAACTCAAGAGATTGAGACTTAACATCTGTGTAGCCTTAAGAAAACCACTTATCAGTGAGGCTAATGGACTATAGAGCATTAATGCATTAATAAATTTAATGTAGGTTTACGCTCAGGCACATCAAGGTAAGAAGAGAGGCAGATGAATTGATGTACCCATCATGCCTAATGTCAACCGTACAAGCCTATGAGGGCAGTGTTATGATCTGGGTGTCTGTTGGTCAGGTCAAGGTTCAGCAAAATTTTGTGCCCACAAAATTAGGTCAGCTCATGACCTGAATGTACTGAATGACCAAGTTTTTTTCTTCTCTGGTGGCATGGGCATATTCTAAGATGCCAGGATTCATTAGGCTCAAATTGTCAAAGAATGGTTCAGTGACCTCGAGTCGTCATTTTCACCCATGGATTGGCCACCACAGAGTCCAGACCTTAATCCCATTGGAATTTTTGGGATGTGCTAGAGAAGGCTTCATGCAGCGGTCCAACTCTCCCATTATCAATACAATTTCTTGGAGTGAAATGAATGCGACGTGGAAATGTGACATTGTGACATCACATAAGCTTATCAAAATGATGCCACAGCCAAAACACAAGGCAGTCCAATGAAAGATTAGAGTGTGTGATATTTTTTTGGCTAGGCAGTGTATTTCTGTTGGAAGTAATTAACCAAAAAAACATGACATTTGTTGGTTACATCACAAGACTTGATTTTTTAAAAAGAAATTTAATCATGCTTCTTGGCAGTATTGAAAAAGTTATCTTAGGTTGGGTGGAAACCAGATTGTTGGATTGGTGGAAACCAGAAATTGACTGGGCCATTTTAGGTCATCAGCCAATTTTGTTATTTATTTATTTAACCACTGCAGTGGTTTTCAGGTTGTTCACCAGTTTGAAGCTGAGCCTCTGCCCACTGCTTGTTGCCACATACACGCCTGAATTTGCTAGATAGGGATCTAAATTTGGATAAATCTGGATTTCTAGGATTTTAGTCCCATCTGAATCTGTCATGTCAATCTTTCTTACTGAACTGCACATACATGTGTTTGGAAAGATTTTGGCATTTTAAACCTTCTATAGTAAATACAATGTACTATCCTAGTTACCATGTTGACAGTGACATATTCCGGGTGCATTCAAGTCAATCCATCAATTTCCAAGGGTCAGGTGTTTCATCGCCTGAATGTTGTGAATCAACTGCAATGGGCTCAGAGTCACCTCAGCCCAGATTGTCATTCAAAGACAGTGCACTGTTCAAATACTTTATTGCATGCTAAGAGTCTTATTATCATACTGTAAAGGTCAATTAGTTTTAAACCTTCATTCTCCAGAAATTTCGTCCCATTTGTCCCAGTTTGACTTGAATGTTGTTGTTAGTTTTTCGGCTGCTTCCTCATCAAGGGGTCAGCGGACCATCCAATCCTCACAACAACTTGGCACAGGTTTTACGCCAGATCTCCTTCCTGACACAATCCTCCTATTCTATTTGGGCTTGGGACCTTCGTTGCATCGTGTGGCTGGGGCTTGGGTATTGGATGGGGTTTGGGCATTGGCCGGGAATCGAACACGGGCCTTCTGCATGACAGGCGAGAAACCTACCACTGAGCCACCAATGCCTTTCCCGATTTGCCTTAAATACCCCTCCTATTTTTAATTATTTCACGATTTAAAAAACTGAAAAGACTTTTTATTATTAAATAAGCTCCTGTATTTTAAGACAATATCAACCGTTTCAGGGGTGAATAGGTGGATAAACAGGATTTCACTCTACTTAATGGTGATTGAAGAATGTTCCAGGCATTTGCCTAAAGCATGTTCCCTGCCCTAACATGATGACTAAATAACTTGTCTAATCTTGTAAGTCAGAAATAATACAAAGTGTACAATACAAGCATTTATGCATACTTATCCAGTTTGAAAAAAAATCTGTAATTTATTTTAAATATGTCTCAATGAGTTGGCGTGCAGATATTATCTGGTACTGTTCTTACCAGCTAGTTGCTGTTTCTCAATTTGGAATGTCAAAAAGAAGACCAAGACGATGTCTTCGAAGCCTCATGAAGGAGCTTCCTCGTCCCCATGTATCCTGTTATGAGAGCGATGATCAGGATATGCCTGATAAGGAATAGGCATGTACAGGCATATATCATATACAGCAGTGTGAAGCAGTTAAGCAGCCAAAATAAAAGCAACTAAATCAATGTGATGTAGAAAAGTATTTATTGATTTAACTTGAACTTTTATAACTTTTTAACCTTGAATAGGCTTCCGGCAAAGAAACAGCCACAACAACGCAAGGCCACTAGAACATTAACAACCACAATGGGAGGGTAAAACAGCCATTTATTTATTAGTTATTCATTTATAAAAATGACTGAACCTTGGTAGCTACAAAGTTCTATGATTATTTGAATACGTTCGAGTTTAGTGACTATGGTTGATCAAATGACTGCATATTGTAGTATCAAACTGTAGGACAACAAAAACCCTACTAAACTAATGAAATGGTCGGAAATTGAGCTACATTTGCAAATGTGGATGAAAGTAAAACATGGGTGATGAAACTCTTGTGAAAATAATAACCACCTACAAAATGGGAAGTACCCCTTTCAGTAATACAGGATGTCCTGCTTATGATGTGGTCAGATAGATGCACGCAGGTCCTTTAGCTATATGTCACCAGGTTGTGATCTGCATGCATGGAATCTTCTAGCCTTGTTCTTGTACAGTACAACGTATATAAATAGAGTATGTATACAATATACAAGAGCATCTCAATACATTAGAATATCATCAAAAAGTAGATTTTTTTCATTAATTCAATTCAAAAAGTGAAACTCATATTATATAGATTTATTACACGCAGACTGATATATTTCAAGTGTTTATGTCTTTTCATTTTGATGATTATGGCTTACAGTTAATGAAAACTCTAAATCAGTATCTCCGAAAAATAAGAATATTACTTAAAACCAATTTTAAAAACTGCTGAGTCACTGCTGAGGTGTTATCAAAGCCCAGGTTGCTCTGATAGCGGCCTTCAGCTCTTCTGCATTGTTGGGTTTGATGTCTTGTATCTTCCTCTTCCTCTTCCTTAAACCAGGACTTTTGGCAGTGTGGGCACGTGCCACACAGGTCGTCTTCTGGACAACTGTCAAGACTTCACTAAGATTGTGTAGCCTACTTACCCAGATTAAGAGACCATTTAAAGGCTCATGAAACCCTTGCAGATGTTTTAAGTTAATTAGTTGATTAAAGTCTGACACCGTGAGTCTCCAATATTTAACGTTTTTACAATATTCTAATTTTCGAGTTTTCATTAGCTGTCATAATCATCATAAGTCATAATCATCAAAATTAAAAGAAATAAGCATGTGAAATGTATCAGTCTATGTGTAATGAACCCTTCAACTCATTATCAAAACCAGGAAAGATAATGCTAAACTGTCAACTTTGTGGTCTGAAAAAAATCATGAATGGAGATTACTTACAGTACACACTTGATAAAGTTGCATGATAAAAAATTTACAGTAAAAAACATAGTTATAGTCCCACAGGATTGGGACTGAACAGCAGTATGCCTATAAGAAAACCACTTGTTAATGAGACATTAAAATAAAATAAATAAATCAAAAGCCTTCAATTTACTAGGGATCATAAAGATTGGATTTTGGACCAATGGAAAAAGTTCATGTGGTCTGATGAAAAGTTTTTCATCTTGTCCATTTGCAGATTTTGCACAGATCACCTGTTCTTGGTGACATCATTGTGTCAGCCATTTTCTGCACTTGTTGGTAACGGTCTTTAAAGTTTTTGTTCTATCCCTTTTCCTACTTTATACATTTTGACAGTAACATCCTGTAATCTGTTTGCAAACCATGGTTTTATCTGTCAGGGAAAAACCTAATATCAATGACTGGTTCAATCTTGGCACCAAAAGGGTGCACATACTTGTGCAAACTGGCTTATACATATATTTTTCTCCCCCCAAAGGAGGATGGTCTGACATGTCTTATCTTGGTTTCCTTCTTCTACTTCACAAATCCCTGAAGTGTTGGACCGAGTAAACTGATTAGACGAGAGGCACTTTTCACAAGTGGTGATATACGTAGATTATAGATCTTTGCCTGGGTCGTTTAATGATATGCTTTACCCTGCATCATAGGTCTTCTGACAATCATTAATTACACTAACTGTCAGTCACAGCTCGGGTGAAAGTAGGTCAGTACGGTCCACAGTACTGGAAAGAGAAAAGAGCAGTTGCCTGACAAAACCCACACACAAGACCAGTCACAGAAGCACTTTCAGAACTCACATCTTAAACAATGCTGTGACTCCTTCTATGTTTTTAAATGACTTCTAAGTTGTTCCGAATTGCCTCTCAATCATCTCTGTTGGTCTTGATCTACAAAGCTAACTATCTCCTACACTCAAAAAAAAAATGAACTTGGCTACCTGTTACATGTACTAAATGTAATATGTGTTTTGTACACAATAATTTCATGTTTCCAAGATGAACATGATTAAATCATGTTGTATTTGCATG
>JAOVVB010159848.1:0-11644 GCA_028570985.1 Heterobranchus longifilis | reverse complement strand
TTAGCTGTAAAATGAGAGTTTGTGCCGACCGCATGTTGGTGTTATGAAAAAAAGAGCAACCATGTTACTTGGTGACTTTCAGCAGAATTTCAGACCAAACGGTCAAACTAGGCAGTGCTGATCAAATACAAATCAAGATTCTGTTACTGCATTGCATATTTCTTGCCTAAAATGTTTTAAGAATGTTTGTGACCAGGCCACATTTTTTTTCCTGTTTCAAAACAGACCAAGCACCAACCTGCATGTGTCTCTCAGCATGTTGCTCTGATTGGTTGTAGGTCTATCCAATTGCATCCAGAGGCATTTTGTTCTTAGAAATTGAGAGGTCCCAGACTAATTTCGCATTAGCAAATTAGTCTGGTGATACCAGGCTACATGTAGCATACAATGACCCTGTTTTCTAAATAGCCATATACTTGTAATTTCCTATCAATACCTATAAGCATTCTGATTTTCAGTAAGCAATTTTCCAGCACCACATTCACTCATGGTTAAGTCTGCAGTTATCCTGAAGCATGCATAATAAATCTGTGGATATGGAAAGTGAAATCATATGATGCATTAAACAAATATTTTAAATAATTGCATTGGTATTTCCCTTTTTCTTTTGGATTTCGTAGTCTACTGAATCTGTGTGGACCAAGAACCACAAGGGAAATAAATATTTTACTTTTTAATGTTACCCTTGATAATTTCAAAATGTGGGTACATTTTTAAAGCCGTACAGACAGTCTTGACTAATTCATTTTTCCACTTGAATCCTCAAAGTTTAATGTGCTCAAATGTTCTCATCTTACCTGAGAGAGATGACTCCTCATCTTGCAACACTGTCTCCTTGGAGACCTGCTGTGAATGGGTGACCTCTTGATCTGGATCGTTCTCCTTGTCTCTGTGAGGAGCAGGGTGGGGCTCCTCCTCTTGTTCGTCCTTGCCCTCCCCCTCTGCCTCCCCCTCCCCAGAGTCAGTGCTCCTGATGCTGAGGCGCCTCATACGATACATAACATCCACTTCCCGCATCCGGGCCAGGCGCTCAACTGCCACGCGACCTGGAGAAATAGCCAGCTTGGTCTGCAACGCTTCCATCCGGTGGGAGGGGCCCTTGCTCCTCCTCTCCCCCTCCAAGCTAAGAGACAGCCTGCGGTCTAGGTTTGGGGGCACTGAAAGTGGCAGTCTATCTGGCGGAAACTCCGGTAATCCTGGGTGGTCTCGCCCCAGATGAGTCCGTAGACCAAGTCTATGCTCTGGAACAGCAAATGGCTTCTTTTCTTGCTCCTGCTTGTCATCAAGCATTGTACTGTCCTGTCCCTCACACTCACTTTTCACTTCAGCAGTCTGTTTGTCTGCACCGCCCTCAGGTGTTTCTCCTGTAATGGCTTCCTTCTCTCCTAATTCTACTTCCTTATTTACTGTTTCACTAACACTCTGTTCCTCTGTGACTGGGGGGTCTACTGGCACATCCGTTGATGATATTGTGGATGCGCTCTCCTCTGTAGCTCCTTTCGCTGGTATGCTTTCGGCAGGATTAACTGCGCACAAATCGTCCAAGTTTTCTGCCTGAGCATTGTCTGTTTTTTCACCCCCTCCCACATTTTCCTGTGTCATTGAATGCTGTTCCCTTGTTTCAGCACACAGGTCGGACCGTGACTGATTCAAACTTGAGTCATTTGGCTCCTCTGTTTTTATATCTTCTGCTGGACTTTCTAATGCAGCGCGTTGTGGTGGACTGCCATTTTGATTGGTCGAGCTGTCTGAGCTGTTCTCCTCGTGAAGCGGAGGCAATGGGCCCTGTCTCATCTGATTCTCAAGTTCTCTTTTACAAATAGGGCACTCCTCCTCTGTTTCAGCACTGAGATCTTGAAGAGTCTCTGCGTCATTAGGTTTAAAATTGCCTGCGGACCCTTTATTGACATCCGCTGGGTCTCTAGGGTTACGCAAAGTCTGGCATATGTCCTCATAATCAGGAGGACTGGTGAGCGTAGAGGCATCCTGCATGGGCTGTCTATCTGCCCATGGCACCTCAGCTGCAGCGGTGTTTGTTGTTGGACTGAAGTCACAAAGTGGTGTCTCGATAGGCTCATCTGGCAGGTCTAGTTTCACTGTCCTGCCATCGTTGCTCCGTCTGCGCGAAAGATGTGCAACAACCCTGTATTCTCTGAAGCCTGTCTCCCGAGGTGGGACAGGGAGCTCCTCCCTAAGCTGCTTGCTGAAGGTTACCGATTTTGTTGCAGGCCTGGAGAAGGCGCTCTTGACTTCCCTGTATTCTGGGTCAACAGACCAACTTACTGCACTGCGCCTAAGGCTGCTGGGCTTGTTGAGAGGTTCTGATGTCAATCGGATTTTAATACGCTCAGGGATTTGAACAGAACCATTTGGGACTTTATTGCTGGCAGTGCCTAGCTCCAAGATGTCTTTGTAGGCCTCGTTCAGGTCCTCTATGCACTTATCAACGCTGGGCTGTTTGCTGCTCTGCTGCTGCTGTTGATCCTGGACTTCTTTTTTGATGGTCTCCAGCTCTTTGACAGCATCCCATGGACGCTGGCTGGCCGGTTTCAGCAGGAACTGTTCAAATGTCTCCTGCCCACTATTGGCTGCTGGTTTGGTCTCCTCCACATTTCCTGAGGGTGGTACTGCTGGCTGTGGAGCTGTGCTCTTGTTCAGCTGGTTGGAGAAGGTGGCGGTCAGAGAGAAGGCGCTGTTGCTTGACAGTTTCAGGCTCTTCACTCCCTTTATAGGAAAAGTGAAGGCAGTGCCCACTACACCGCTGCTATCAGGAGGGACTTCAGTGCCGGGAGGGTCAGGGTCTTGTTGTGCTTCCTTGTTTTCAGAGGCAGGTTTTTGGGCCTCTGGGCTTGTTTGTGTCTCCTGGTCTCGATACTGGTTTGCAGGCCAGGATCCTGACAGTTTCATCTCCTTGTAATGGTTTATCTTAGGGGGTCTACAGGGTACTTTTTTAAACATTTTGCTGCTCGCTCTACTGCTTGCTTTGCTGCTCGCTATGCTACCAGTTAGTGCTTGCAGCTCAGCTTCAGCTGAAGATGTGCTTTGGAGACTTTGGTTTGTTAAATGGCCAGTTTTGTTGTCACTGGGACTGTCCGCTGGGTCTGGTGACTTCTCGTTGTTGTTGTTCTGATCACGGATTGTCCCACTGAGCTGCGGAGTAACAGGGACAGACACCAAACAAAAAATTGTCTCACTAAGTCTCTTTTTTAGATTCTTGGATTTATCTTTCTCTGGTGGTTCAGGTTGTTCCACCTTTTTTACTTCTGTCACAGTTTCAGAGACACCCTGGTCAGCCGGCTTGCATGGGGGAGGTGGCGGTTTACCCAGAATAGATGATGGAAAAAACTGACTACGGTTTTGTTCAGGACCTACACTATCACTTTTTTTATTTAATCCCCTGTTGCACCATCGATTACTGCCTTCGTTGTCATTGAGAGCTGTTTTGCGGCTGTCGGTATTGAGAGCTGGCCCCTGTTGGGGAGGAAAGGCACTATCATGTGTAGATTGTCCTAAAATCTTAGCGGGCGGAGTCTCTTTGTTGATGTTACGGATCTTGTCTGAGTCAGTGAGAGAATTTCCGCTAGGCCCTCCTGAGATTTGCTTCACTCTTGGGTCATCAGCGGGTAATTGACGGGCTTGACCTGGTTGTTCTTCATGTCCAGAATGTACCTGTTTTCGATAGGATGCAGCACGATCTCCGTAATGTTCCAGCCATGAACCTGCCTGTCTGTAAAACCACCTTCCAGGATCTGAGTGGGGCATCTGCAGAGCTTCCGCCCTCCATCTTAGGTTTGCCATTTCATTGCGGTTGATTGAAACTGCTCTCGGGGGTGGGCCTCTTCTATAAGATGGGGGCGGGATGTAGCCAGGGGGCTCCATTCCAGAGATGGCAGAGTGTTGTGCGAAATAGTCTTGTCTCAGCTCCCCACCCCTTGGATAGTAGATAGGCCTTTCTTTTTGTTTGGCACCCTGGTCTATAGCAAGCATTTCTGCGCTACCCCTAGTCTGCTGGTGAATCTCATATGACGGAGGCTTTAAAGGCCTGCTGAACCTGGGCTTTGGTAAAAGTGCAACATGGCTGCTTGGCCCTGCATTCCTACCCCACCGGTCCCTGACAACAGCACCACTATAGATATACCTACTATAGGGTCCAGAGAAGACAGTGCTGCTTATCCTCTGTTGTCTATCAGGCAGGCTAGGCCTGGATGGAATGAGCTCTCTGCTGGCAGTTCCATCAGGTGACAAAACTCTGGGGAGAGACTGAGACTTTGCTTTAGTTCTAGGGTGAAAAAACCCCTCAGGTGTCCTCAGGCGGTACTGTTCCTGAGCCCACCTATCCCCGTCCCCATCTGACAGCTGCCTTCCCAGGCCCACAGCAGGCCTCCACTCCTCTGTACCAAGGCTCTGGCACTTCCTCTCGCCAGTCACCCTTAGCTGACCAGGGGCTGCATCCAGGTCCCTTAGCCAGGAAATGTCCTCCCATAGCTGCTGCGCTTGCCTCTCTGCTCTGTGTTCCTCTGCTGCAATCAGGGCCTGTGGCCTCCATGCGCCAGCAGAGGCCCTCAGCTCCCTGCCGTCAGCATAGTCCAGGAGGATGCTGAAGTCCTGGCCTCGCCTTCGCCAGTAGGAAACATCCCTCTCGTCATGGCTCAGCGGCTCTGAATAAGTCAAACTGGGAACATCGTAGAACCTATAAAGACCAAAAAGTTCAGTGTGAATAAAACAGTGTCACAGTGAGGTGGACTCCGAATCTAGGTTGACACCTACAGTTATATTTTTTTGGGGTGTAGTTAACGGAGTTCCAAGATAAGTGACATCTGACATACAGTCATTAGGTTTCAAGACAAACATAGAATAGTGTCTGAAAGGCAATATTCTTTTATATGCTTGACAGTTTGCTGTTATTTCATAGTTTAAAAGAAACAATAAAAAGACACTATTGATGCATCGATATTTTAAATCATCTGCAATGAATGAACAGACTAGTGGTTGACCGATATGGGTTTTTTAATGGCCAATGCCGATATTTAGAGAGCAGGACGGCCGGTGGCTGATTTATAATGCTGATACCGATTTTCTTTTTTTTTTTAATTTAAAAATAATAATAATAAATGTGACACAAAATTGCTTTATTTAACACTTATTCAGCAGATAGCTTCTCTTTGTTTCTGAAATGTTTAAACTTACATAAATAAAAAATAAAAACAACGTCATGGCTGCCCACAGATGCGATGCCAATTATCTCAAAATTAATCGGCCTGATTAATCGGTCGACCACAGACTTTCCCAAAACAAAACGAAATTAATCAAAATGACTATCATCTCAGCTTGCTATGACAATATAATAAAACAACACCACCCTTTTGAGATTTGATAATTGTGTCCATGCCGGTCTCAAGCATGTGTTTTGGCTTTGGCAGTATTGGCTTTTTAACGCAACTTAATCAAGGAGAGCCAGCACATATGAGACAGAAGTGCTTAAGTCAGCGGCTCCCAAGTCCCTTGAAGAAACCATGAAATTGTGATGCTACTGCAATATGATCTGCATATTAAATTGTGCTGACCTTATCTTGGAAGCTGGTCATCTGGACAGCAACTTTGGCTCTTAAAGAAAGTCTAAGCAAAAACATCCCATTACCTGATCTAACACAATAGCAAAAGTACCTCTTTCCCTCTGATTAACTGATCGCACAACTCAATTAGCACGATCAAACCGTGCCCTTCTTTTTTTGGAAATGCAGTATGAGCTACCAATAAACAATAAACGTTTAAAGCACGCCTGCTTCACCGAGTCACAATAAAACACAATTAAGGACAAAATCAGAAGACGGGGGGCCTTTTTGATTGTTGCTAAGGCGAATATGTAATATCACAAGCATTAATATCATTTTTAAAATGCTTGCTGAATTTAACATAAAATGGCAAGTGTGTGACGAGTGACTGTTGGCAGGTTCAAAGCAGTGGTTCCACTGTAGTGTGATAAAGCAGTGTCGCCTGGAGATAATTTTAGTATGGTTCCAAATTTACCTCCTAGGTGCAGGATATGGCTGTAATGCATGTTGCACTGCCAAGACAATTATCTTATAGAAACAGAGCTTTGCTTCTTTGTGTTCAAAGAGGGTCATTTTGTTAAATTACACTGTAAGTTTAATTTGGGAATTTTCTCAAGCAGTCATGGTAATTTTCTTGGAATGGTGGAACAGCAGCATTGTTGAACGGAGCAGAAAAAAACACCATGAATATCCGTAGGTCATCTGTCACATCCAAGCATGTTTTAAGCCACCCTGATGACAGGGAACGAGAGAGTGTGGGTTTGAAATCCTTGTTGAAATTCAAATGTAACCGTCAGTTCTTTCAAATAATATAAATCAATAATTGTGTTGATTAATATTTATGAGATACAGTCACATAATGCCATGATTTGCAGTTAGCAGTTCCATGGAAAAAACCCCAAATAAAACCATAAAATATATCATACATACATATTACAATATATGTTTGTAAAATATCCATTCTAATAAATAATAAAAGAGAGCTTAAAATGAATTACAATTACCCTTTCTAAGAGCACCCTCTAATATCTGCACTGCACTAAATCACTGTGTTAGTCACTGTACTCATTCATTTAAGCAGCAAAGTCAATGGATCATCCTCAGCAGCATATGCTACTGTATGGCTGAGGGGAGCCGCGCTGTGCACACTTGCCCAGCAACATGCTTACATCACAGAGCACGTGCTGGGCGTGATTCAGTGTGCCAGTGTTTACAGTGGAGTGATTACGCGCCTGTCTTGAGGCATGTTCAGTCCTCCTCAGTTTGCTCGCTGTCTAGTGCTGCTGTTTACATCTGCCTGCCTGGTGGAGGCTGTAGAGACGATACCAGTGCATGGGTGGGCTCCACAGAGACGCAAACGCCACCTCTCTGTGCAGGCATGTAAACAACTCAAACCAATGCAAAGGCACCTTTCATAATTCCTCATATCCCAGCATAAGATATGTCAGTGGTGCTGCTGCAGCCACAGTGTTCTGCAGCTCTGGAAGGAGGGGAAAGGGAAGAGGAGGGAAAAAAAAAAACCCTGCGCAGTGCAGACTCAGTTTTGCATGCAATACCGAAGGGCCCCAGTGAGAAGGGGGGGAGAGGAAAAAAAAAAAGGGAAGGTAAAGGGTGTGGGGGGATCGCAAAAGAGAGGGGAAAAAAAAGCACTCACCCACTATCTGTGGCGAGAGAATCACCCAAGGGCTGAGCGTCACCTAGGATACCGATGCCGAGTTCTTTTCTCCTTTGGATCCTTAACCCGCTCTCGTTGTCTGTGGCGGGGTACCCCTTCACCAGTGCCTGCCTGCTGCCGTAGATGCCTGTGATAGATGCCCCCCTGTCCGCCTCGTACCCGTTCAGTGTCCCCTGGCCAGCCCTGTTGTCCACAAGTTCACGCTGGCAATCAGCAGGGCGCTTGTCGTAAGGCGTGGCAGACGGAGGGCCGCTCTTGGGCAATTTATATCCGTGCGAAATGAGGAGGTCCTCCACACTGTACATGGTGGTGTCTCTCTCACTTCTGGGCAGGAGGGCAAAGGTGGGTGTGTTGCCTTATGCGCAGTGCTGCTGGTGGAAGCTGGAGCACGGTTGCTCGGCAGAGGCCATCACTGAGGGGAGGACAGGGGAGGGAAGAGGTAACATGTGAACAGATTATTCCTGCATGCACCTAGATCGAGGGTGTGTCGTTATGGCAGACACGCTATAGCAGATGTCAGAAAATACAGATGTTTGTGTTACTTGATCAAATGTGTTAATGCGTTTTTTCAGCACGTTATGTTGAACGCTCAGCGAGTGTCGTTCTAAATTAAACATGAACATGTGCTAAACATAACAGTATTTTGTGCAGACATCACAGTGTCTCCAATGTTAACTCTGGAATATACAACTAAAGTTTTAAAGCTGCACACCGCAGAATTTAAGACCTTATTTCTTTATTTTTTACTTAGGGACCGACCGATAGGGGATTGCTGAGACCGATACCGAATTTAGAGGGAAAAAATATATAGTGAATTTTTGAGCTGGAATGAAAATAGACCTTTTCTATGTGGAATATGTACCAATCTTGCACTGATATGATGGCTGCTTTCTTAAACAAAACACATTTATTAAAGAATATTTAACATTATTTAACATTATACATACAATGCATTACATTGTCAAACAATTAAAGAAATGAACACTGAGAAAATAAAGAATAAATACAAATACAATAAATAGCTAAATAGTACTGTATGTTCTGTAGTCAATTGCTGACCATTTAAATAAAGAACTATGTAATGACAACATTTCTAAATCACCCCAAGTATCATTTTCTGCATTATATGTTCAGTAAAAAAAGGTTTACATATCGGCACATATCGGAAAACATATATGCCGATATCGATAGATACCAATATATCTGTGACAGGCCAATATCGGCAGATAATATCAGCTGACCGATATATCGGTCTGGCTCTATTGTTACTGTGTCATCCAGTTTATTTTCCTGAACATGGACAATTCTCTCCTAAATCTAGCCACACCCTTCCTTCCCCCCAAAGACATTTAATCATATTTCCACATTGTCTAAAACCATTGTGTCATATGAATTGCTGAATTGAGAGTTGCCATCCATTAAACCATTGTCTACCTAATGATTTCTCTACGCTTTGTTTGGGATAAATACAGCGGAAAATGTGATTTAACCTTAATAGAAGCAGGTTGTAGGTGGAATATTCGTCATCAGTCAACGCAGTCACAGTTATTGTTCTCCAGACACTCACAGCAGCATTGGAACGGCTCGACTAATCTATGCATGTGGACAATGCTTTACTTCCTCCAACAGACAAGAATAACTGTGCATGTTAACAGAAATGAAGTAAAGAGAAGAGATTAAATACCTCTCCATACTAACAGCCTGCGTCAGACACTTTTAAGGTGATCTCCTCCAGAGTAGTTTGTGTCGTATATTTGCCCCTCCTGGTAACTTAATGCAGCTGCAATCATTCGGTATATTACTGCACATAATGTATACTGCCCTTTGTCTTTGTGCAGCGTGTCACGTGTAAGCTCGTAAGTTGCCAGTATTTCTTCTGTCGTCACGGCATCAGGAAAAAAATATGGTACATTTAGTACATGTAATTAAAGTGATTCAGCTCCCGATGCATAAAATCCAGTTCAAAGTTGAAGTCTTAACTTGCAGTGTTAACATGTTTTTCAGCTTTACTCTCAGACTGCAGTCACTTTGTCTAAGTCTAAATAAAGCAGATCACATTTAAAAATTGCCAATACTGCAGGCAATATGACGATATATATATCGACAAAACAATATAATTTTTTTTGTGTATTCTTTCTATATCGTTTTTCTATACTGTTTCTATCGCGATATTGAAAAAAAAAAGCGTCTGAACTGCATTACGGCAATATTTACGTCATTTAGATGACAATACCATAGAGGCGCTGTTTTGCTGACATGAAGTATGGAGTATATAAAAAATAAACTTTACCATGTGGTTATTTCATAGAGTATTTATTGAATTACCAGAAAACATGCTATATCGTGATATATATCATTATCTAGATATGAAATGACCTATATCGGCATAGAAGATTTTGGACATAAAGCCCAGCCCTGCAATACTGTATTGTTGAACTATAATTAGCACTGCAGTTATTATTATAATTAGCACTGCAGTTATTTTCATTAACGATTAATCTGCTGATTATTGTTAGTTTGCGGATTATTTGTTTGGTCTCTGAAGTGTCCGAAAATAGTGAAAAAAACCACCATTTCCCAAAGCACAAGGGAATGTCATCAAATTGCTTGTTTTGTTCAACCAACACTTCAAAACCCAAATATATTCCGTTTACAATCACAAAAGACACAAAAGATTTAGAACTAATATTTCTGCTTGAACAATTACTGAAAGTGCTCCTCCTCTATGTTTTATGTAAAAATACTCTGCTCTGATTAATATTTTGTTTAACATGGTTTTCCCACCAAAAAAAGATAAACTCTGACTAGTGGTTGGAAGCACATCTACTCTTCTTCCTCATTAAGAAATTCTCAAGCCCCGCCCACCACCGCAGCCATAGTTACGCTAGTCAACGCATTCTCATAAACGGCTCGTATAAGGATTACAAAAATGTATGCGCAACAGTTTGTAGATATAATACGTGTTCCGTTTTAAATACACGTGCCGGTCACGTGATACACATGTAATTCGGTAGGTTTAGCCAACAAAAACACTTTGTCTTTGTATCTTTTAAACCTGGGCCTCATGTCTCACAATTACGTGTGTTATTACTTATGTCTTGTAACACATACAAAACACCATATAGACATGTTAACATGCGTTGTTAAAAACGGGAGTGGCTCTTTAAATGATTAATCTAACATCTAAATAGTTGATTAATTTTCTGTCTGTCAACTCATTGCGTAATTGACTATTAATTTCAGCTCTAAATATAATGCAACAAGTAGGATAAACAAAAGAAGAATGTTGTTTTATGACTGCAGACTAAAGTTTTTATGTGAAGAGGCTATTCTCCTACGTTCCTCTGCTGTTCACGTGTTTGTGTGTGTATGTGAATGCAAAAGCAGCCCTCCCTGTCTGATATATTAATTAGTGGCTATAACAGTCTGTCCTGCCTGGAGATGACAGTGGATGGCTTATAAAACAGTAACACAGTGATCAAAGGCTTTGCACACAATAGCATTCTGGCTAATCATGTTTGGACTTGAATAGTGGCTCGCTATTCATTTTCCATTATGAAGGTGCCACTAGTACAGTGTTGAATCAAAGACGTGTGTTAAAATAGACTTACAAACCACTACTCACTTTAAGTTAGGGTGATGCTTTGCCAAAAATGTTCACAGCAAACACCCTTATTTATTCATTTGTAACTGAAACTGCAATTCTACTGTTAGATTACAGTATGAATCAGGGATGGAGGTCATGTGACAGAATTAATTAATATCTAATACCAAAGATATCTCAGACTGAAAACATTTCATAATACTACAGTGAACTTCTCTGAAAGAGTACCTGTGTATGAACAAAATGCATTGGTTTCATATTGTTAGTTTACCAAGAGCAACAAGTGGGATCTTAACAAATTAATACATTTAAATAAGCTTGCTTCTATCCCTTTTCATGTTTTTGGCTTACCCCAAAAGCTTTTAAAAAGGAATGTTATTTGCTATGCAATTCATAATTAATGCCTTATGATAGGACAATACAACTTAAGGAAATTCTATTCACTTTCAAAAGATTTAGATGTAATCATAAAAAATGTGCTAGAATCAATAAACACTGATGTAATAATACAAAATGACTTCGTACTATAAAACATTCTTTACAATATAAGGTATTAAATAAAACGTACAACTTCTGTTAATACTAATATTAACAGTAGCCAGACTAGGGCTGCAACTAACGATTCATTTCATTATTATTTTTTTTATATTTAATTATATATATATATGTATATATATATATATATATATACAGTATATATACATATACATATACATATACATATACATATACATACATATATATATATATATATATATATAATAAAATGCTACAGGACAGACTTCTCTGGGATTGGTTGGAAAAAACACATGT
>JAOVVB010159830.1:0-11644 GCA_028570985.1 Heterobranchus longifilis | reverse complement strand
ATAAAGTACTCCCAGCCATTGCATTGGGCAGCAAGCAAGCTCACTTGTCTCTCCACCATCCTTTCCGGCGATAAAACACTACAATATGTTGCGGCATAAATAATCCCAGCTATAATAATCACATTAGTCACAAAATTTGCAAATCTGTTTTTATATAACAAAGGTTTTAAATCTAATTATTTGGCAGCAGAGCACAAGCCATCTGTCTCCTCAACAAAAAAGGACTGGACTGCTACACATACACACACATACACACACACACACACAATCACTCAGATTAACTCAGCTACCTCAAACCATTGAGACTGGAATGATAAATCAACACACACGCAAACACACTGATCAACACTATTGTACACACCAACCTGTAAATGCTCTTTTGCACAGTATTCATGACTTGTTAATTTGCAAAACTATTTTTATGTTTGCTGCTACTTAAAAGGAACGTTTACTTACTGTTACTTACGCTCATTGTTTCCTCTTCCACTACCTCAACACCACAAATTGTCATGTTGGAAATGTCATGTTGTTGCGTTGTCACTTTTTCGCTCTTGTTTGCTTTTTTCAAGTGCACTTTGTTGTCTCTTTTGTATAGGACTTAGATAGTTTTACTATTAACTTAAAATGTTAATTTGTCTTGTCTCAGCTAGCCAGATAATTAAGTTTCTAAGTTAGCTATTTTTTTTTTGTTAATTTATGTTGTCTTGTCAATCTGTCTTGTCTCAGCTTGTCAACTAATTAGGTTTCTTAGTTAGCTAGGTAGTTTTTGTTAAATTATGTTGTTAATTTATGTTGTCTGTAGCACCTTGGTCCTGGAGGAACGTTGTTTTGTTTCACTGTGTACTAAACTGTAATAAATGACAATAAAAGCCTACTTGAACTTGAAAATAATTAAGTACTGCCAGCTGCGGACTTTTATGTGTAATTGCTTTTTTTGTCTTCCCTCATTGACATATTGAAGTTCCAAGTGTTCAGAAGCAGAAATGGTTGCAGGCACAGCAACCAAACCCTGCAAAACAAAACAAAGCACTGTCACAGTAAGAAAGCAGAGAGAGAGAGAGAGGGAAAGAAAGAGATTTTTACTACGACTTAGGTTATGTCCACATGTAGCCGGGTACTTTTAATAAACAGAGATTTTTCTATTTCATTTTTTTTATCATTCTGTCCGCAAGACCTTTGTGTTAATAATATCTTTGTCCACATGAAAATGCAAAAGGGTTAAGTGCTGTTGAGAGGATCCATAATTAACAGAGAGCCAATCAGAAGTCTAGACAAAACGGCATTACCGGTTCAGCCATGTGGCAGTCCGACCGGATCTCGTCTAAAACCGCTGTCGCTGTCTGTGGGGTCTGTGTCTTCGTAGTACATTTAGGCACCTCCCTTCGTTAACATAATGTGCGAGTAACTACAAGTGTATGTGCACGCATGTAAAAAGTCCGGTAAGCAGTGTTAACACAGTCACCAGTTTACGTAAGTCCACCAGTGCACAAAATATCCACATAAACAAAGCTGATGTCAAATCCAGGAGAATTGCACACAGACAATGACATCATCAGCACACAAGGTGACATTACAACAAGCAAAGCTCTCCGTTTCCGCTGTCCACACAACACTACTAAAAGCAGAGTTTGGGAAAATCTTCACTTTCGAATGAGTTTTCCAAAAGCTTTGTTTTCAATGACCAAAACTGCATTTCCACATGGATGAAAGGCCTAAACAGAGAGAAAAGTTATGCTTTTATGCAGATTTGAATGGGCCGTTGTTCTACGAACATTCATACATGCAAACAAATCGCGGAAGTAGCTCACGTGTATTGTACATAAAATAGACACTGCAGTGTTCCACATATCAATATTTACAATTATATTCAATATTTTAAGTCTGGTACATTATATGTTTGCCTGTGGGGGTGCGGGAGAAAGGATTGGCCGGTTTCAGTCCGGAAGCACTATGATAGAAAATGGCTGTCCTGTAAAACTGTCCTGATGGCGAATAATCCTAATTTCGGAAAATACTCAACAAAACAGAATTCACAGTCTAATACAGTGAAATAGAATTTTCCATTCTTTCTTGTGAGAAAATTCCCTCTGAGACAAAATGGCATTTGTGATTCACCACGCGATTTAAAGGCACAGACACAACACTATTCATATACCAGCAAAACCTTGGACTGTAACTTAGTTTGAAAGTGCTTTGCAAGACGAACTAATTTTTTAATACATATTACTTGGTAAACAAGCAAGATTTTTGCAGGTTAATTAGTTTAATTTTACTTTTTATTTTGTATTAATCATTTTATATGAATATTTTTGGGTTGTGGAACAAATCATCAAAGTTTCCATTATTTCTTATGTGGAAATTGCCTATGAGACAAAATGGTGTTACACTGTTACATTTGACGTGTAAGATTAAGTACTCCTTTGGCGTGGTTACAATTTTTTTTGTCACATGATGGCCGTGTGGGCACACACCAAGTGGATTGGTATGCATTACATTGTATATTCATGTCAAATTTGCATAAGACTCACTTTTCGGACTTAAAAACAAATCAGACTTACATACGAATGTGCCCCCGGAATGGTACTTGTTTGTAAGTAGGGGACTACCTGTACTTTTGATACTTAGGTACATTTGAAGGAACATATTTTGAAAGTTGAATTTTTACCTTTATTTTAATATTCTACCTAGGTGATCTCTACTGCTCTCAAACAAGGGAAACAGAGCACCACAGAATATGTGCCATGCTTCCTGACACTGGAATGGGGAGTCATTCAAAATCATATTTCATCAGGGTTTTAGCATCAAAATGAGAACAGAACTGGCAAGATGAGATAAAACAGGTTTCTTTTGGAGAATGTCCGTTCATTACATGCCCATTCATCTCAACACACTGCTTAAATGTCGACAACTTGCAGGTTACAAACTTTTGTTTATCTACCCACCACTTGGATCCAGTCACGCTCCAAGTCAGCAAACTCCACCTTCTTCCTAGTTGCTGTCAACAA
The DNA here is from genome assembly GCA_028570985.1 of Heterobranchus longifilis. Taxonomy (NCBI): domain Eukaryota; kingdom Metazoa; phylum Chordata; class Actinopteri; order Siluriformes; family Clariidae; genus Heterobranchus; species Heterobranchus longifilis. Next base: position 8,639 of record JAOVVB010159830.1, on the reverse strand, counting down.
GTTCCCGGTGGTGCTGGGTTTTCTGTGAATGCTAGCCCATGACCATCAAATCTGTAAAAGGTTAGCACAACATCACGCAAAGGTTTCGTGGAACCTGCCTGCAATTCCCTTTTGTCACAATGACATGCATTTACATCCCATCACACATGGATTCAGTCCCAAGTTACAGTATATATTCCTCCAGAGTATAACTCCCTTTCACTGTTTTCTGGGGTACCAACCACCATTGTTTTCTTGGAACCTCCAGTCACCAAAAACACAATGTGTACTAAAACCTTTGCCTCCAAGGACCATGACAAACCTCCATTACAGACTCGCAAAGAATCTTGCACAACTGATTCCATGCACAGTATATAAGAATCTCTATAAGCCCTCCTCTGATTGTTAATATATACTCAGTGTCACATACCTCTCTTAAAAAAGCTTTGTTATGTTCCTGTTGTTATGGATTTTGATCCTGTTTTTGTTTTCATATTATAAAATAAAAGAATTCAAAACTACTGTCAATTACACTAACCATCAGTCGCTAACAGTCAGTCGACAGCTGCTCCAATCACAGGTAATTCATTTCACCAGTCATGGAAGGATAAGTGTTGGCACAGTAAAATAACTGGTTAAATATACAACAAATCATAATCTGTTGAAATTAAATGGCTTTTGTGAAACTGTTGTATAAAAGCCATGCTGATATTCAGTGCAACAGCACTCCATCCAATGTGATATTGCTTTTTACAACACTGCTCTTGACACAAATTTAAATAAAAATTACATTTTTTTTGTCACGTACACTCATACAACGGACAATATGCAGTGAAACGCCTAAACGACCGCCTCTGACCTTAAAAATAAGAGATTATTAATAGGAAATAAATATCAATAAAAATTTAAATTTAAATAGAAATGACCGGGGTCTGCGTGATGTGTATCTGAGGTATCTGAAGCTGTCCACTCTCTTCACTGGGCTCCTGTTGATGACGGGGGTCTAGTAGTTCCTCTCCTGCTTTGTAATAAAGTCCACTATCAACTCCTTTGTCTTGCTGACATTTAGAAGGAGACTGTTCGTCTGGTACCAGTTCTCCAGATCTCCAATCTCCTTCAGGTAGGCCGTCTCATCGTTGTCAGTGATCAGGCCCACCATGACGGTGTCGTCAGCAAAGTTGATGATACTGGTGGACTTGGTAGCGGCCACGCAGTCTTATGTGTACAATGAGTGCAGCAGGGGGCTCAGAACACAACCCTTGGGAGCTCCAGTGCTGAGATTGAGGGAGGCTGAGACATGTCCGCCAATCCTTTCTGCCTGTGGTCTGCCAGTTATTTGCCAGGAAATTGGAGATCCACTGGCACAGAGATGGGCTGAGTCCCAGGTGCTCCAGCTTGGTGGTGAGTGTGGAGGGAATTATGGTATTTAATGCCTACCTGAGAAAGGTAAAAAGGACGACATTTGTCCATAAATACACTATTTATTGTAGTTGTTTCTGCTCTCTTGCTCTCTTCCTCATAGATCTGATATTAACGTGTTAAATATTTCCTGCTGCTATCTTCCTGTCTCCTCTTGCATCTGTTCTTAAAGGTGTGAACACTCCCATGCTCACCTTCCCATTCTCTCTTTATGTCTCTCTCTCTCTTCCTCTGTCTCTATCTCCCTCTGTCTCCTTCCCCCTCTCCCCCTAACTCGAGCCAACATCTTGTGATTCGTCTCTGGACGGACACCTCTCTGTCTTCCTCTCCTTTGATTTTTCAGGATCTCACCAGGACATTTACAATGGTTCATGTTCTTTATGTAGTAACATATGTCGATGACACAGGCATTTGGTCAAACATATAAACACCCCATCTTTTGCTGTTAATAAACAGAGACCTTTCTGACAGACAACATGTGTGTGCTTGTGTGACTGAATCTCTCCTGGCACCAGAAAAGCTTACTGAAGCACAGCCGACAGACCATGCAACTCACACAACATGCTACTACGCAAATGTAAAAACTTTACACACACCCATGCCCAAATAAAATGGCATACTTCCCCTTTAGAGTAACCCAGGAAAGGTGAAACTAACAGAAATCTAAGTAAAAGAAAAAGTCAAACTATCTTACGATGCCTAGTCAATGTCTGTATATAAAATGTAAGCAGCGATACACTGCTTTAAAAGTGATACAGAATTATTTTGTTCATGTCCCATTAAAAATTAACCACACATATTTGCAAATCTTTATTTACATTTAAGCATTTGGCAGATGCTCTTATCCAGAGTGAGTATAAAAGGTGTTTTGAAGATTACGGTACAAGTTCAAGTTCCTTTATTTGTACCAAGGGTAAAATTGATTTGCAGTCAAGAGTCCTCATTCACAACACATACAGTACAAAACAACCCACACATAGTAAAACAAACAAACAAGTACCACAAACTTTAAACATAAGTGCCCAAGCACAATTTTTTAGTGTCCAATTCTCCTTTAAATATCTATTTATACCTTATTTAACTGTCTAATCGCTGCTAAAATAAAACTATTTTTATATCGTTTAGTTCTACAACTTGACACCAAAAACCTGCGACCGGAAGGAAGAAGACGAAACTCCGCATGCAAGGGATGAGTGATGTCACCTAAAATTGAATTTGTTATTCTCCTTAGCTGCTTTGTGTACATAGCCTCTAAACTAACCAATGACACCCCAATCAGCCTGCTGGACCACTTAACTATCTGATTTAGAATATTTCTATTTTTGACAGAAAGATTTCCAAACCATGATGCCAAAGAAAATGATAAAACTGATTCAAGAAAAGCATGATAGAATTTTATTTACATGAAAACCCAGTGAGCAACTGCACCAAGCTGCTGCACGCTCCCACGAGCATTCATACCTAGATGGTAGAGATGCTGCTAGGCCTTTTCTTTAATAGGAAAATCCCTGCCACAGGCACCTTTAGTCGCCCTGTTGGAGCTATGACTCTAATTTCCTCTCGTAGTGCTGCTTAGCATCCCTCACTGCTCTGCGAACATTGTATGATGCAACTTTGTACAAGTTCATGTAACTCGATGCAAGTCCCATGTTGTAGGCAGCAGTGCAAGATCTCAGAGCATCCACCCACCTTCTGACTGGGAAACATTCTGATGGTAATTTTTTCAGTACCTGATGGTCAGTTTCCCGATGAATCCCAAAATCACTTTCGTAAACATGTTGATGTTATCAGAGCTGCACCAGAACATTTCCCAGTCTGCGTCATCGAGTGCGTCCTGTAGAGCGGCCACCAATTGGTCCATTTAGCACAAGACCTCCCTCTGAGTTGGGGTGTCCTGTTTAAGCCTTTGTTTATATTTTGGCATAAGAAAGGTGAGGGACCTAGCTAGGACTTTTTCTCACTCTCTGTCTGTCCAAACGGTGCCTCTACATCAGATGTCACAGATAGAGTGGACCAGTCACAGTCATAATTTACACAATAACATTTCAGTGGTCTAAGACCCACTTTTTCATGGGCTCTCAGTTCACTTGCTTTTTGCACACCGAGGTTTGAATGGCAACATTTATATTTGTTCAAGTGAACCGGACTAACAGAGCAACCTCATCAAATTTATCTAACCAAACATGCCAACACACCTATAGATTGACATTTTATACATGGTGTTGTTGCTGGTATGATATGAAAGACAAATATGAAAGTAGTCTTGGTGTGCATTCACAAATCTGAATGTTGCAAACATGATTTTCAAGGATTTTCCATAGAATTCACTATACTGTAAAAATTTAGGTACTCTTTTCAAGGGAGTGTACATGGCCAAAAATGATAATTGACATGAATAATACATGTAATTGTTACACACATTGGCTTAGAAATTCTTTATCTTTAAAGATGGCCTGTGATGTTTAAATCTCCTCGACTCCTATATTAATTATTGTCAAGGTGATATTTAGTTAATGATGCTTATTAACAATAAACATACTGTATCCTTAATGTGTAAAAATATAACTTAACATTGTAGTTTGTAAAATGTATTTATGACCCTTTCCACATACATTCTTCATCCATACAAAAGGCTTTTCACAGGGTAACTATTTTACGTTATTAAAATGAAGTTACATTAGTAGTAATTAGTTTGTTATACACAAATTTAAATAATACTACTATGAATTCTCCTGCCAGTAATCACTAGGCATTTGGTTTCAACATCACCACATTATGCAATCACTAGGGCATGTACTAAACTATAAGAACACCAGGGATATTTGACCTATAGGTCATTCGATTATGATTTATTACAGTTGATGTCTTCCAATGGTACAGTAGCATGCCATATATAAGGTGTTTCTTTTAATATTGTATAACCTAAGGAATTGATTTTTTCATGAATGTGACAGAATTCATCCATTTTGATCGCTGTGTGCATTCCTCATGTCCAAAGAGATCGGTACCTGCTGCAGTTTATATCTTACTGTACGTGTGTTCAGCTGCTGTGGTTCTTCTAACAGTTTGTGGAAACCTGCTTGTCATCATCTCTGTTTTTCACTTCAAGCATCTTCATACACCAAACAACATGCTTGTGGTCTCTCTGGCTGTGTCAGATTTTCTCATTGGCACATTGGTAATGCCGCTTCTGTTAATTTGGATGATTGAGTCATGCTGGATTTTTGGAAGAGTTATTTGCATCCAATTCATTTTAATTTCTGGTGTCCTCATGATTTGGTCTTTCTATATTATTGCACTGATCTCTGTAGATCGGTGTTTGGCACTTTCAAACCCATTTGTCTACACAAACAAAATCTCTAAAAGGACTATGTGCATTGTGATTTATTTTAACTGGTGTGTCTGTCTGGCATATAATATAACATTCTATTATTTCAATGGACTTTTTACTGATTATGTAATGTGTCCTGGAGAATGTTTTTTCATTTTGACTGAAGTTTGGTCTGTAATTGACCTTATATACTCATTTATATTTCCACTTTCTGTTATAATTATATTGTATATTTTAGTTTTTATGATTGCTAAGAAACATGCTACTGCTATTAGAGAGCTTAATAATCACACATGGCCTAAAACACAGAAAATCACCTCACACTCAATGAAATCTGAGAGAAAAGCAGCTAAAGTCCTCGGTATTTTAGTGACTGTGTTTCTTGTGTGTTTATTTCCATATTTTATTTTTAGTGTTTTGGGTAATTTTATAAAACTACCAGCAGAAACATTGAAGAAAATTCTAATATTTGGTTACCTTAATTCCACCATTAATCCATTTATTTATGCTCTGTTTTATCCGTGGTTTAGGAGGTGCATTAAATTAATTATAACTCTGCAAATATTCCGAACAGACTCTGCATTAATCAACATTCTTTCATGAATATTTTTTATTCCTCATGATAATGCATAATTCTTGCAATTATATTGTAATATGTAAAAAAAAAAAAAATTATGTTGAATTCTTGTTATCAGTATATATCAATATAAAAATAAAAGGTAGTTGGTATTATTCAAAATTCTGTAAGTATTATGCTATTATATGCTATTATGCAGTTATACATTTGGCTTTCTACAACTTGTCAAAATTAAAATAACTTTAGGGACAGTTATAGATACACATTAAAAGGGTGATGATTTAACATGCATGGGGTCTTTACTTTCAGTTTAGCTTTTGCTTAAAATTTTTAGTTAAACCTGTAGCCTGTACTACTACAGTGTTTGTCCAAAAGACTGTGGACACCTGACCAACACGTCTATATTGACTTTTTTTAAACCATAGGCCCATAGGTGGTAACATGGTTTTTAGCTGCTGTTGACTGCTGTTTTTGCCGTTGACAGCTGCTACTGTTAAGGAAACCCTTACACAAAGAAAATATATTTCTCTATATATTACTTGTCAATATATATAATGATTTAGTGTTTTGATCTAAATATATTCACAATATAGTGAATAATGTATTGTATTAATATATTACAATATATTGAAAAATGCATAAGGAATTGCCGCTTTTCATATATTAAGAAATATATTTAAATATATATTTTAATGTATGTGATTTTATATTTAACAATATACTTCATAATATATTGAATTTGATTAAATATATCTATTTCTTTATATATATTTTTTTACACTATGCTTATGCAAATGAGCCATATACAAGACCATAATGAGATTAAAGCCAGATATAAATGAGATGCCTGAAATACAAAATATTTTAGTTTTATTGAATATATAAAAGATCCTCAATTAACAGCATACAGTGATGAGCCACAACAAACACCACCTGAGACCAGTCAGTGTCCATACTGACCTCTGTCCACCACAACATTAAAACCTGCAGGGTAACAATATTAAAAATATTACAGTTTACTATTACTTTATTAATTTGTAAATCGAGCCCATGCATAAAAATAAATACATAAATGGAATAAACTTAAATGGGTAAAATACAATATACAGTTTTTATTGTGTAATAAATTTACAATTTACACAATACAAAAGACACCAGCAAAATCTGTCAAATCAAGACACTAAATGATACAAAATGTCACTCAACCTAACAAAGATATTAAGGGTCACACTGCTCAACACAAAGTATGATTTATACAGGAGTTACACAAAGACCACAGCATTGTGAGAATCTTCCAGTGAAAAGAATCAGCCAAAAAGGAGATGAAATTTTTCAAAGGGAAAATTGGTTGCTTGGTGTACAGTATGTAAGAGCTACAGGAACAGGGCTGGAAAAGTTCTTCTACATCAGTCTTCTCTTGTGGTGGATGTCCAACAAGTTTGTCCAAAGTCTGCAACTCCTGAACCTGGTTAGGGCTAATGAAACAAAAAAAAAAAATGTGTTAAAACATTTGAGATTTACCTAAACACCATTCACCTACGCCATTCCCAACTGTCTGAAGGTTGAGGGGTGAGCTTGACCTTGCTCATGGGCTGGTGCTTACCTGACTAATGATGTGGTGCTGATGGAGACTCCGGAACCTTCTCCTGCAGTTTTTTTGTTAAGATTCTTGTTCTCCTCGAATGCTTTTGAAAATAACCCAGTTAAAGTAAAGTGTATATAATTACTAAGATAACCTTTCCACAAATAAACATATTGGTCTTTATTTATAGGATATTATTAACTGATGTCTCTAAAGTTACATGTTCTGGTAACTACTGTTAAACACTGACTCTATAATAAAACTAATGGTTTTCAAAAACTGATCATGCAGTAACATTAACTTACTATATAAAAAAAATACGAAAAAGGTAAAAAGTAACTTAATATGTCAAACTACACTGGTTAACTTAGGACCAGCCTAATAATAATACCAGCTGTAACCAAATTACAGATTTTTACCATTAAAAAAACAAACAAATAAAAAACAAAACAACAACTTTCAAACTCATAGTATTAGTTACCTAGACATGCTAATCCACCTGCTTAACCACCTACAGGTAGAATTAGAATTCCTTTTGCAATTTAAGAACAAACATAAGCTGTGTAATTTTCAACTTAAATATACTACATGTTACATTTTTTAACATTTTATCATTTTTTAACTTTCTGACTCTTGTCAATAATAACTATGCACTTAATTTTAAATTCGGTGCAAAAAAGTAAAACCCACCTTCACCATCTGCTTAGTTTTCTTCTTCATTTAATCTGCGGCAGGAAATATAGGTGCGTAAAGGTCTGGATGAATGATACTTGGTAATGTGGTTTTTGCTGACTTGTCACCGAGGCCTGTGTGTGGGAGGAATTGTGGAGAATTATTAGAATAGTCTTTTATTAGTCTTTATTAGAATCTACATGTACTGTAGGCTTAATTGAGCGGCCATGAGAAAATGTTGAACATTTAGTCATAAATGTATAATAAAAAATAGGTTTGGCCTTAAATGATAAGTGTATACAGACATCACTGAACACTAACATTATCTCATTGCTTCACTTCTTGACAAAAATATTCTGTATATTGTATTTTAGTTTTTTATTGGTAATGACATTTATACAGAATGTAAAGTATGTTTGCCATTTGCCAGTTTAATTTTAATAAATTCATTAGGGTGTACACATTTGTAAAAGGTTAGCTATATTAATCAACTAGGGACACCTGGATGTACTGTATAATAATTTAACTGGTTGTTGGATTCTTTAAAAATGAAGCTAGATTTCAAAATAAAACATTTATCTATTACAAAACAATTTTGTAATAGAGTTTAGTCATTACCAATTTTTGCAATTCTAAAGCAGAAAGTTCAAATAATTTGCACATTGCAGTGTTTCCCACAGGTGTGGAATATACCTGAGGTTTCTGTATATGTGAGTCGCACACAAGACAAATATAAACTATCTCAGAGATTTAGAGATAATGAGCCACCTTGTAGACACCTTTGAGAAGATGCAGAAAACACCTAAATCTCATTCAAGTATTATGGCTCGTTTTTGCCTAGAAGTAACAGAAGAGATTTACATAAGATCTCATGTTGGAGTTTCCTTAATCAGAGCGCACAAAGTAAATCTGTGTGTATAATTCTTAAACTTGCAAAAGTTTCAATTATGTTTCAATTAAACAATTATAAGTATAAATATTATGGTTTTTGTCTGCTTTGCTGAAACGTCCTCTGACTTTCAACTGTTTTTACTTTCAGTAAACTTAATGTGTAAATATTTGTATGAACACTAAAAGAG
>JAOVVB010159819.1:0-11644 GCA_028570985.1 Heterobranchus longifilis | reverse complement strand
CAGGAGTTTTAGACACAGATTTGTGCAGTTTTATAAGAAAACAGCTGTTAGGTTTTACTGAGCTTGCTGGAGAATATAAGTTCTTCTGGTAACTTTGTCACACCCGCTCCTTTCTATTTTTATGCAAATGCCAGGAGCGTACATTAGGTTTTTTTTTTTTGTTTCTAACTGAAAACTGGTCTGTCTTGTACTACATTTTTTCTTTACAGCCATGCATATATTCTCCTGTAATGTAATTTATTTATAAATTTTTTAAGTTATATATGGAATACTGAATGATTTTGTACATAATTATGCAGACATGATGAACATATAACAAAATTGGTACAGCATATATCATGGTGCCTAAGACTTTTGCACAGTACTGTGTGTATATATAATATAATATAAATATATATGACATTTCATAGAAACATATTACTAAAACTAAAGCATACTGATTTTTTTTTTTTCTTCCCCCAGACACAGTGACTTTGAGTTCATCTCTGGGACCAAAATGAGAAAACTGGCTCGCAGTGGAGAAAATCCTCCAGATGGTTTTATGGCACCCAAGGCATGGAAGGTCCTCACAGAGTATTATGCTTCCCTCCAAAAAGATTAATGTATATATGCCATGTCACAATAGGCACCAATTGAACAATATCTATTCAAGTTTTATAATTAAATTATAGGATTTTAGTCCAGTATATTTATAATGCAAGTCCTCTTAACTCAAATGATTTTTTTTCTGTACTATATTTAAAACAAATTATTTTAAATGAATGTTTCTGTAGAGTTTGTATAAAGAAAATTGTGTAGGGTTCGTGTCTCAAGATTTCAGGCGATGCTTCATTACGGCAGCCATTTGTCATGCTGTCATGTTAAACGGAACCACATGCTTCAGCAAATTTCCGGTCATGTAATCACTTACACTTTATTATATGTACATTTTAAATATTGCTTTAATATGATGGTCTGAGATCTGATGGTCTCGCATTGATCAAAGTATTCAATTTGATATACACTGCATCTTAATTAAAGCAGCTTGAACTACAACTCCTTCACAAATGAATACCTCCAAGAAAAAATAAATACCTCGGAAAAAACAACATGTGAACTACTCACGTGAACATATACAGTTTATACCTGTACATCCATTTTTCTCATGTGCCTGAAATCTTTATTTCCACATTCAGGATAAACTTGTACATATTTTCTTAATGTGAAAAAACAACAGACTATGCAATACTAACTCTAAAAGAAGTTGTAATCTATGAGGTGTTTTAGGACCCATGTGAAGGACCAAAAAAAATTTACTGGCTCATTTTGGTAAAGTAACAACCTAATCATATTTATTACACTACAGTACATGAATACAGTTAAGTTGAAATAATTCCTTTTATTCATACTTATGTTATCTGATCATTTTCATCATGGTTAATACTACCAATAAAACCCAGTATTACATAAAACATGGCTTTTGTGTGTGTGTGTGTGGATGCAAACTCTTACACAGTATTACTCAAATCACACAAAATTGAAAAGGCTGATATACATTGTTTACTTAGCATCATATACATACTGAGCAAACAAGTCACGTTCATCGCTTGGAATTTTTACGTTAATGTCCATTCTACTTTTTTTTACTTTGAGCAGAAAATCTTTAAAGAATTCACACACACTAATACAGAAGACATCAGAACAGTTTTTATAGGACGGATGGCTTAGGTAACATAAAAAAGGAAAAAAAATTGAAAACAATTTATGTAATATATGTAATATTAAAATAACCGACAGTCTGAACACCCTATTTTATTGCTATGGAAAATACCACATTACACACCACAACAGCTTGTCTCTGTACACTCCTCAATAACATGTTTATTTCAGTCCAAAGAGCATTCTACAGTGGAAATCTTGTAAAAGGTTTACACACCCCTGTTAAAAGGTTTTTTTTGTGATAAAACAAAAACGAAACAAAAAAACAAAGCTTAAACCATTTTTCCCACTTTAAATGATATAGCCACATAAAAATCATAAACAATATTAAAAAAAAAGGAGACCGCAAGAAAAAAAAACGACTTTCAAAAACCTGGTTGCACAACTGTGCACACCCTTTTACAACGGGGCATGTGGGTGTGCTCAGAGATAACCAATCACACTCGGTGAACTCAGATTAACCCCAAATAAAGATCTGTTATTTCTCCAAGATTTTCTTAACACAAGTTCAATATGAACGTCATCTGAAATGCCAACAGGTATACAACGCCATGTATACAAAAAGCTTACAAACTTGCACAGTGTCTTGTAGTGAAAATAGATCAATCAGTATATTAATGTGCTACAGCACACCATGATAGTGATCAAAAAAAGAGAAAATGGGTCACAGCAGTGGCATTACCAAGAGCATGATGTCACTCCAGATCTGATTCAAATAAAACAGCTTCAGGGATATTTGGTGAACAATTTGATGAACACCGTATCTGTGGTGAAGCATGGTGGTGGCAGCATCGATTCTGGCATAAACACTTTTGTGTCTAGCAGAAGGCAATGAAATGTTTCGACTTCCAGCACAATAATGACCCATAGCACAAATCCAAGCTATGTGGTTGCTACTGTATAACATTATTGGAGGGAAAGATACTGACACTCAGTATCAGAGAATAACTTTTCTCAGTTTCATTTATTTACATCACAAAAAAAAAAATCCAAATTTAACAGGGGTGTGTATGCTCATATCAGCTGTTTCTGTAAACCTATTTCATTAAGTAAATCAGGAACTAGAAATACAAAGAAAATTAATTCTCTTCCTTATCTGATATTTATGGTCTTAAATTAATTATGGCCTAGGTACGTTATATATACAGGCTGGCTATTTCTGTACAACTTAATAAATATTCTTTTGACATTCCATGCAGCAAGTGCTTAGCAAACCTAATGAAAAGAATATAGTATGATGTGGCAAAACCAAAGCAAAAAAAAAAAAAAAAAAAAGCCATGTTGTAAATAAAAAATTGATAGATCAAATATCCTGTTTTTTAGAGCACCTTCTTATGCAAACGATATTATATGAGAAACACATTAAATTTACAAAAGTTTTCATGACCCCAAACTTCTGGGGACAGAGTTCACCTCTGGTCAGTAGGATAAGACTCAGTCCAGACCTGTATCTTGCAGCATACTTGGTGTTCCTGCGGATTTTGACCTTTTCATCTTTTCAATGGCTTTTTGGAGGTCGGCCTGCTGGATGGGTCGAATGTAGTCATCCTCTGAACTGTACAGAAATACAGGCAGGTTAACACAATCTATTAACACCACACTGGGCAAAAACATCACTACAGTTACACGGGAATTGATGAGAACAGACAGGTCATAATGATCTGAAATCCAGCATCTATTGGGGGTACAATTACACAAATTATATAAAAAAATAAAATAAAAAAAAAACTGCTTTGTGCGCCGTTCAACATAACATTGTGAAATAATTGCTTAATCTCCTGAAAGTGTGCACACTCAGCTGTAGCGAGGTGAAAGGCATTCCTGGGTCAATTAAGACGATGCTGATGCATGACTGGATTGCTATCTCAAGATAAAAGTATAAATGTACATGTAATAGCAGATAAAAAGCAAGGTAAAGTTAACAGATTAACAAAAGTAATAATAGCAGTCAGCTTTTCCTGATTAAACATAACTGTGCTATAGGTCATAAGAGGTCCAATGGCGAAACAGAAAAACAGGAAGGTCAGTACAAATGTACTAAAAAAAACCCCACTAAAAACAATTATCTGCTGTTTTTCTTATAATTATTAGCCAGTGTTGGGGGGACATTATATTTTAAAGTAACTAATTACATTACAAAAAGTAATCAGTTACATTACAGCCTTACCTTCTGATAAAAGTAACTAGTTTAAGTCAAGACCTTTATAATTATTCTACCATCATCACTCAGTGAAGATATTCTAATAAATCTGTTAAGTACTAATCGCACTTGCGGCCCCCTATCACCCTATCTCACCCAAGTACTGTTCATCATGATTCACTGCGAGTTTTGGTGCTGTGATTACGTTTCCATTGGTCCTCGCGGAAGCTTGAGGACCTTGCAGAACTTCGCGGAACATCGGGCGGTCACTCATGCCTAACACGGCTTCTCACCGCAAGTCAAACCGCGTAGGTGAGATAGGGGTATAACAGCAGGAATAACAGAGGAGGCGGATTATCGGGGGCGGGGCTTGTAGGGCGTCTTTCACACACACACACACAAACTAATGGAATGACTGGTGTCTGGCTCACGAATTACATAAATTGTCTGAATAACAGGTTACACTTTTGAAAATATAACTAAATAACGGAGTACTTAAATGGCGGACCTAACGCGTTAGATTACTCGTTACAACAAAATAATTACTTTGTAACGCGTTACACCCAACACTGTTATTAGCTAATTCAATTCACTTTAGCATTGGTATTATAATGGGAGACTTAGAAAATGTCAAGTAATTCGTTAAAAAAATGTCCCAAATTATTTCACTGACTGAGAAGTGGATTGTACAGTACATTTAATTTTCTTACTTATATATATATTTTTTCAAATTTTCTGTAGAGCCGTCATTAATGTGGGAGCGCAAGTACCTCTCATCCCTCCCCCCTAAGAGAGCTCGGCCAATCAGCTCTCTCTGTGCCTCCGGCTGTGAGAGGAAAACAGCATCACCCGGGGTTCGAACCAGCGCTCCCCGGATGATAGGGCGAGCGCTTTACCACTGCGCCACTCGGAGGCTGGAGATTTTTGTTTTCTGACAGCCATTAAAAAAAAACTAAAAAATTAAATCTGTCACATTGGTGTAGAAATTGGAAGTGAGTCAGGCTGGAATTGTGAACGTAGACTTACTCACATTGTATTTTAGTCGAACAGTACTCCATGTTGAATACCGTGTCACGGAAACATTTTAATGAGTCATTTTTTTTAAACATAAGTTCACATTACAGATATATTGCAGACCTTGCAACATCAGCTTTTTAAGTCCCTACTTGGTAGAAGTGGTACAGTAGATAAGAGATTGTTGTTCTCATATGCCTCAACATCTGTATATTTATGTAATAATTCAACATGAGTGGCTTTAACCTATGATACGTATATACAGTATATTTGCAAAGCTCTGGAACTTCTTCAAGTCTTTCCAAATAAGCATCGTTCTAGAACATCTGTCTCTGCCTTGGTGACTCTAGGGACAGATCTGTGCAGACTGGAATGCCTGATTGTTGAAGCCTGAGACACTGCTGTCTTGCTTTTCACAAACTGAGAGACTAGGAGCAGTAGGAGGGAGGGAGTGAGGGAAGGACAGAGGGAGAGCTGTAATGAACTCGGGCTCTCGGCGATCTCATTAAAGCCTGAGCTATACAGCCTCCCTGGAGGTGCAGATTATAAAACTTTAGATCTTTAGATGTTTCAAGATTTGCAACAGGCAAAAGTGGTTGAGTTTAGAAGAAACGACGGATTCAAAGCTGGAAGTGTGTGACAATGAATGAGTTTGAGTAGACAAGATGAAACAGAGTGCAAGACAGACAATAGTATGCTGACGACATCAATATTCTATATCAGCCTGTGTAAATTCAGCCTAAAACTTAAATGTACTTTTTTGCACGATAGAATTTTTTTGCATCACTTTCTGTCTGATGGTTGCAACCATGTTTCTTCGTTTGTCAATACAATGCAAAAATGATGTACTACATACTGTAAATGAGAGAGAATTTATTAATTCATGACAGTCCCTAGGTGGACAAAGACGGAAGTCTGGACATTTTTTAAGAACCCCCTTATACAGTACGTCTATTCAAGAAAAAAGTGGCACGCTCATAGAGGTAAATAATGTGAGCAAGTCACCGTAAAGGTTCACTTAAGCAGCTGCATAACCCTGTACATGTAACATTCGCTGTGCAGGGTTTAGGTTCAGATATACATTCCTCACTCCATATACTTCTTGCTAGTTTCACTGCATTATCAGAATAATACATATTATACTCCAGTAATCTGATTGGATGGGAGGCATTCTATGAGTGATGATGATGGTCCATAATAGCACTGTGACGATTAACTATATGCATCCGTCTGTATCACAGGTCTTCTAATAACTGTTGATTACACTCACTGTCAGTCACCAGCATGGGTGAAAGTAGGTTGGTACGGTCCTTAGCACTGAGGAGAGTATCCCAGTACTTAGAACCACCTCTATGGTTTATTCTCCTCACCTTTTGGCTACATAGTTGTTGTTGTTGTTGGTCTTTTGGCTGATCTGCATAACAACTTGGCACAGGTTTTACACTGGATGCCCTCCTGATGAAACCCTTCCATTTTATCTGGGCTTGGGACCAGCACTGCATCCAGTGGCTGCGGTTTGGGCATACGGTGGGAATTGTACCTGGGCCTTCCACATGGCAGGCGAGAAACATACCACTGAGCCACCAAATTCCTTTTGGCTACATAGCACCAATACGAATGTAAAACTATTTTAACTCCTTTTAATTACACTGTCCATGTAATTAAACCACAACTGTCCACTGCCAGTTCTGCCATTAGCGGTTGGTCAGTTCTGTCGGTTGAGAAAGGATGTGTGACACTCAAGATTGAGCTCAGGTAAATCCTGTATCCACTGATTATCCTTGAGATGTTTCTACAACTTGATTGGAGTCCATCTGTGGTAAATTTAGTTAATTTACAAACGCACACACATGTCTATATGAGGTCCCACAGTTAACATTCTATGTCAGAGCACCAACCAAGCCAAGACCTCAGAGACAGGATTGTATCCAAGCACAGATCTGGTGAAGGATACAGGAAAATTTCTGCAGCATTGAAGGTCCCGATGAGCACTGTGGCCTCCATCATCTGTAAATGGACGAAGTTTGGAACCACCACGATTCTTCCTATGCTGGGCCACCCGGCCAAACTGAGCAATTAAGTGTGAAGGGCCTTAGTCAGGGAAGTGACCTAGAACCCGATGGTCACACTGAAAGAGCTCCAGCATTTATTTGTCTAGAGATGAGAACCTTCCAGTAAAAAAGCAAACTCGCACTCAAGGTTTTGCAGTTGTATTGAATATTAATATACCTTAAATAACTTTGACTGCATCATAGCCATGCTGATATTCAGTACAGCAACACTTTCTCATGTGTGATTTTGCTTAAATACATATTGAACCATGTTCTTTCAGATACTGTAAATAATTACATTGCATTTGTAACATCCAGTAAAGATGTTTGTTAGAATTGCTAGTCATTTTTCATGAGATCATAAAGGCATAATTTGCTTGTACAAAAAAAAAAACCTCTTCCTGCAACAAACTCCTCAAATCAGCCCTTATGGTTTTATCTTTAAATGTAGTTTGCTTTCTTTTGTTCCCATGGTTCTCCTTGTAATGGTCTATTATGTCAAGCGTATATTGCCTAAGGTGCCATAACTGTGACTGTCTCTGCCTGATCAATATGAGAGGCTGAAGTGAAATTTGATGAGCTCCCAATATCAGCAACACACGATGATTTGGGCACAATATCCGCTTCTCTGAAGAATGAAAGAAACAGATAAAGAAAAAGTGAAGCTCTTAAGAAGCTGTTACTCTATTGATTGTGTCTCTAACCTGTGCACTCTCTAAAGTGTTTATACATTGTTTTTTTCCTAGGGGGTTAAACTGCAAGGAAAAAAAAAACAAGAACGCCATTAAGGAGGGCCCCTGGAGAGAGTTACACTGCATGTGACATCTTGATTGTGTGATCAACATGGGTCGTCTTTAGTCATATACCACATACCATAGTAATAGGTAAGGAATATTGCACTTAAACCATGCTGCTTTAAAACAATAATTAACTACAGTATGTTGTCTAATGTGAAGCTGTTAGCAAAAGTCTATTCTGTAGCAGCTAGCTTTCCTTTTATTTTTGTGCAATTTATTTTTATGTAAAGAATAAAAATCCTGTTAGTGACATGCAACAATAACAGAGCTAACAGACCGACACACAAATAAATGGCTAAATAACTCAACTCAACAATTACACCACTACTGTGTGTAGAAAATAAATCAGCCTTAACTGTGTTCTCTGCTTTTACTGATATTTCGCACAACCCACTTCCCTGCATCGTGCTTAATCTTGCAAATAATTAGCCATAATAATACTACTACTAATAATAACAGTAAAGTGATGTGAATAATTACCAAGAAGTGTGGTAAGTAGTGAGCTTGTCTGAGTGTTGCATCACAGCAGATACTACGGTAGGTAGTGGCTTTCAAATAGAAATCTCATGGCTTTGTACATACAGCACCATATCTGCTTAATTATATTCATTCCAAATGTCATATAACTCATTCTGAAATAATTAAAAATACATTCAGCTAGGATTTTAAGTTTTCTATTTTAATTTTTGCTTTTGTAAGCCATCGTAATGGCAATTATTTATTATTATTATTATTATTGTCCCCCCATCCCTTCATTTTCACAGGCTTGAAAATAATTCAACACCTTACCAATGATAAACATTAGGATAACAATACTCGAATGTAAATCATTCGACCTCAGTGACAGCCTACATCATCACCACCAAATGCTTTTTTCGTCCTTGAGCTGCTTTGCCCGGCCTTTAGTTTACAGGATACATGGGATAACTGAAGATGACTCCACTTAATAACCATGAAAATCACTTGGATTGCATTTCATAGAAACAGTTTGACTATGCTGCCTTATAACAGCAATCGCTCGAATAGTTCAGGGACTGAAAAAGCTATGAACGGTTTTGTATCCAAGTCTCCATCAGTGAATAGTTGGTGAGGTGAGCAATGTTGACTTTATATCTACAAAAATGCATTTCCTGTATAACAATTGCATCTTTGAGTTATAGCAGAGATCGATTTATGGTCACACTATCTGGTATCACCCAAATGAGGATGGGTTCTCTTTTAAATCTGGTTCCTCTCAAGGTTTCTTCCTCATGAGTTTTTCCTTGCCTTTATCACTTGATTGTAGCTAATTATTATGCCTACCTCCTTGAGTGTTTGTGACTTGGCTAAATGTTGTGACTTGGCTAAAAAAATTTTTTTTTCCTTCAGCAAGGGAAGGAATTCTTTAATTGTCCACTTTAGTTGTCATCCGTGGTCTTTCAGGCCTTTTTGTGTTGTTGAGCTTGCCACCACATTCCTTCTTTTTAAAAATGGACCAAATTGTGGATTTGGTCACTCTTAAAGCTTCTGCTATCTCTGATATGTGTTTTTATTTCTTTCTTTATTTTAAAGCCTATTGATGGCCTCTTTCTCTGACATCGACACATCTTTTGCCTACCTATTTCTATAAGCTCTATATGCAGCTACCAAAGGCAAATTAAACACTTGGAATCAATTCCAGACCTTTTTACTTTCTTTATTGTCATGAAATAACAGAGAAACGTCCGACTCATTATCAGTCAGTTGTTCAGTTACTTGGAGAGGTTATGTAAAAAGAAAAATCTGTAATTTCTAAACAGTTCATTTGATATTTTTGTTATAACCTTGTAAAAAAAAATCTTGGTTTCTTTATTTAAAATCCATTATGTTTATGTTCAGACGCAAAATTCCAAAAACTGTCATTATCGTACTCTACAGTATTTTCCAGCTTTGTTTTTGTATTGAACGTTTTTGTAAAAAAAAAAAAAAAAAAACTGTCCAGAACAGCTTGGAAAATTATTTCTTTATTCTTGGTTAAAAAGATGATGTTAGTCAATTATGTTCTTAGTTTAAAATCTAACATGTACAAGAATTCATGAATCAAGGACTTCCTAAAACATGAAAATACTTTACAGGTTGTTTGACTACACGCCCACCTCTGCTACACCCCCATGGCGCCCCATATGCCTGTGCAACACCAAGCAAAATCTTGCTCTGAATTCCAACAAGTGTGACTTGTTGCCCTCTGGCAAACACTCCAGGTCAATCATATCACTGACAAAATGGTTTAAGTATAGTTCTACCGACTGTTTGGAACAATTTTCACTAGGTAGGTAGGTACTTCAAGTTACTTTTACAAACCCAAATGCACTTTTGTACATACTTTCTCAACCTGCAATTCAGCAGACGTTCGATACCTTTAAGTGCAACATTACACCTGCTTTCTTATATGTTTAGTGTATACTGCTGTCTGATCACATTGTTCAATGTTTATACTGTACTTTCTTCCTCTGTTGTTGTTTTATTCTACTTTTATACACTTAATTTTGTTGCACCCTGCGCTTTCTATATTTTTATTTTTATAGAACTGGCTGATCACATTATATATTTATTTATTTATTTTTATTTTATTTTTACATTTGAGTCTATTTTTAATGCACCATCAGGAAAATTACTACTTACTTTTGTTGTACCCTGTGCAATGACAATAAAGGACTTTTTTTTTTATCGATGCTCACTGCAATTCAACAAATGTGGAATATCTTCAAGTGCAATGCTGAACCTGCTTTTCATATTTCTATTATATAGAAATTATTTGTGATAATCTGGTTTCGATTGGTACTTAATTTAGTTGTACCCTACGTAATTACTCTTGTAAATTGTAACTCTGTCTGTCTGTCTATTTTGGCTGCCTATCCACCCATGATAGCAAACACATGGAACAGTGAAGGAAGACTGTCATCTCTGGGGGTTGGTCTACAACACTAGCAAGATAACATTGTCTAACCTGAAAATAATTTCTAAAGTACATGTTCATAATCTACCCTGCTTACAGTAGCTAAGCAGCTCAAATGAACTAACCCAACATGATTTCTGACAGAACGATAATGTTAATAAATGTTCCTGCTAACACTAGCTAATCCGCTAAAATTACCTGACCTGTCTGCACCTCTGAGAGGAGTTCTGTCTGTGCCCTCCTAACCTCTATGTCTTTATGTTAATTTCAGCAGCACCAGATGTGTTTTTGAGATTTCAGATGCAGTTTTAGGAGATCAACTAATTATACCTAAGGAATCGCAATGTCACTAAGAACAAAGCCAGACCTTTCTAACCAAATGAAAAGCCATAAAATTGTAAAACATAGGCAATTGTTACAGGATTTATGCATTGATATCTTAAAACATAACATTGAAGGGGAATTTACATTTTCCTCACGACTACCTGGAGTCGTAACTTTTCAGGATAAATAAAAAAATTCTTTTCAGTTTCTTAATGTGGAAAAAAAACCTATCCTTTTATACACAAAGATAAGATAACGTGCAACATGTTGTATTACTGCGATTCTCCAGAGGTGGAAAATTTACTGATAATGACACTTTGAGCCCACCTGTAAAAATGTTCCCCAGTACAATTCTTCATGGGATGTGTCTTTCCTACCAATGTTGAAAAATCAATGATTTGCGCCTCTCAGTGGTGGGACGGCTCATTTAGCCTAACACTATCCACACATTTTACATACACACTATCAAACCCTACATGCAAATAGAGGTTTATTTATCTTTTTAATAAACATTTCGAACTGTAATGTCTGTGTGATGTGTGGTAATTTCAGCTCACTGTTTTTAGTTATTCAATTCAATTCAATTCAATTTTATTTGTATAGCGCTTTTAGCAATTGTCATTGCCGCGAAGCAGCTTTACACAATCAAAAGAATTATTTAAGTTTGTATGAAATGTGAATGTGTATGAATCAAAATGGTCAGTTT